>VZTT01022500.1:0-23920 GCA_013400855.1 Buphagus erythrorhynchus
CCTATTACATTCAAGTTCCCAGCTAAATTATGTGTAATAAAAAAGTCAGTACTCTTCAAAAAGTTATGAATTGTCACCCAACTTTTCAGAATTTGGAAATTCTGGAAGATATGATGTAGGTGATTAACCTTAAAGATTCAAAAGAAAAATATTTCATTTAATGCAATTATGGTTTAATTTATTTTTCATTGATTTTCCTTCTATTTTCTTCCATTAATTTCCACAATCTAACTGTATCTTAACGTCACTAGCAATTCTTAGACAGTTCCCCTTTCTCAGTAATAGTTAAATGTCTGGAGTTTTTAATAAATATCTTGAACAGTCTTTATCATAGTCATTTTTCTGGAGATTTATCATGTGCTGAAGAGATGAGTTACTGCTATAGACTGCTGATGAAGAATATAAATAGATAAAATAATTCTCCCTTCTCTTCTGCTTTCTGTGTACTAGACCATCTGTGAAGTTAAATTCTAGTTTTGATTCTAGTTTTTGGTGCATGGAAATTTGTGTCCATTACAGTAAAATTCTATTGGAAGATTTCAGATGACAATTAGAAAAATAGAGAAGGCCTTAAGAATCAGCTGTATTTTATTCCCAGTATTAAGGAACTACTTAGACTGTATTTTTCCCCTCTTAAAAGAAAAGATTATTTTAGAAGTATTGCATGAACACTTTGCTGTAACTTTGCTAAACACTAATGAGGTTTGGGACAATGCTTTATATAATTTAGATTATTAATAAATTGATGTCTTCAAAATCCCTTTGAACAAACAGGATCAGTCAGTTTTTAACTTCCCAGAAAGGACATTTGGGCAACTTTGATTTCCCCCCATGTTCCTCTTCTGTAATGTTTTCTTGGGAAGCATATAAAAGGTAATAGATTTACAGCTATAGAAATCTTAAAGATAGCATTAACCCACAGAGTAAATACAGCTTGAATAAAAGTTGTAGATTTTTTTTTAGTGCAGGCCTTGAAGTTCCTTGGGAGGCTTGAGAGGTGAGCCTGGTCAAAGCTCTTGCAGGGCAAGGCCAAGCACAGGGTCCTGCACCTGGAGTGATAGGATAAGGGGAAATAGCTTCAAACTGAAAAAGGAGAGTTTTAGATTAGGTTGTAGGAAGAATTTCTTCACTCTGAGNAGACCATTCCATGGTTCTATAACTGGAGGGATGTAGAGATGACCTTTAAGGTTAGAATTAGATGACCTTTAAGGTCCCTTCCTACCCAAACCATTCCATGGTTCTATAACTGGAGGGATGTAGAGACCTTGAAGAGAAGGAGGGCTGAATTCATGAGCACACCAGGGTATCAGATCAGATAAGCATCACAATTAAGATGTAAGCATCACAATTAAGAGAGGGAATAACTACAATCATATGCACTTCTGAAAATTATGTGAATTTTGTGTGAAACTGAAAATTGTTTTGAATGGCAGACACTTTTTTTCATAGTCTATTTTTAAGAACAATAGAGTAAATTCAGTCAAATATTCCATCTTCTGAGTTTTTAATGTATTTTATTTCCCATGTTTAAATTCTGTAAATTATCAAGATGTCTAAAACCAATTTATTATTCATGATCAGTTAGTTTGATTCAAGAGAGATGTGAACATTTAAATTATTGTTTTATGTAAATTGTGTAATATGTTAAAGACTCAGCTGGTTACTAGGAGATTCATTTTAAGTTCCTGTGAAGGTGGCTGGTGGTAGATTATTTTTTTGTTTGTTTTCAAGAAATACAAAAATAGCATGAAGTAGTCATTTTCTTGAGAATAAATATTTTTTGTTTTCTAAAGGAGTTGGATTTTTTTTCCAATTACAAATTCTTAATACAACACTGTGAAGGCTTTTCTCTCCCTGGTTACCATTGTCCATAAAAGTCCAGCTGAGTTCTTGTGCTACTGTGTGAGAGGATTCTATCTTTGATCTATGAACACTTAGTTCCTTCTTCCATTGAAATTTTTGGGCAGTAGGGAAGAAGTGGAAGAATGTCATTTTGCTTACTATTTTGGGACTGACTTCAGTTTAACTGGTCGCAGTATTTTTAACTGATAACAGTCTTTTTTGTTTAAGATAATTTCTGTTCTGTAGCTCATGGAATGATGATTGTGGGTTTATGACACATCTAAATGGATTTAATATCAGGCAAAATGAGCCTCCTGGGGAAAGGAGGAGGACTGGGACTACCCCTTTTCAAAATATCTTGGTCAGTAAGTACAGACTGCTGTCACAAGCAAGTGCTCTTCTCCAACTCCAGCTTTCTGTCCTTCAGGATCATCGTGCCTGTTGATGCCTTCTGTAGTAAAACACACTAGAAAATTAATAATGTATTTGCAGGAGGAGAGATATGGTGTAGATTTTAGGCAGATACCCTCTCTAATCCTTTTCATGAACTGCTGTGCTGGTACTTTTCAGGCATCACCAACATGTAGTTGAATGGAGGGCCAGAGAAAAGATGCTGTCCCTATGCTGACTTAAAGCAAATGTTGAATTAGGCAAGGTTAGGAAAATTAAACCTTTCCCCCCTGAATGTGAGCAGGTGTTTATGTTATCATGGGTTTACAGATTGATTTAGCTCAGCCAATCTAATGTCCAGCTCTGGTGAAAGAGGGAATCTTCGTCTTCATATACATGGGTCTGTGTTTCTATTTTTGTCTAAATTAAAATGTCTTCAACCTCAGGGTGACCTAACCTACACAAATATTAAATGGTCCTTTTCCTAATTTTTTTAGCTTTATTTTGAGGGTTAGAGATAGGTTTGCATGGAGATCTTTGGGATTATGGGTGGGGTTGGTTTCTGATGATTTGACTTCCAGAACTGCCTTGCTATGGATCACACACATTTAGAGCATTTTTCACAGGATATTGTAGAAGCTGGAAGAAACACATTGCTTCAAAAAGAGATTGTAAGAAACAAGTATTCACTTCATACCCATAGCACATTATTTTAACTCTACAGACCAGAGCACCTACATTATGAAGATTTTTTTTTATATTTAAACTTCAGCTAAAGTCCTTTTATAAAACAAAAAAAAGTTGGTCTAAAGACAGCTTGCAGCATCTCTGAAGGAAAGAAAAAAGACACTGTGTAAAGTCTCATGAATTCTGACAGTTGTTGAGCTGGTGTTTGCATCTAAATTATCATATTTAATATGTATCAATTAATTTGTCTAAATCCCATCTTGAATGCATTTGTATTTTAAGTCTCTGTGACATTATGCAGTAATTGTTCTGTAACTTAATTACATGTGGGGTGAAATTGCATATTCCTTTATTTTGTTTTAAGTCTGTATTGAGCAGTTTTTTGTGGGTTGTGAGATAATGATTATTCACAATTTTTTTTCATAGTATTGCTAATTACAGGTTTTCTTCAGATATTTCACTTTCAGTTACCTCTTTTCCAGGCTAAAGGTCTCCAAATTCTGTATCCCTGTCCCAAACAAAATACTTCTGATTTTGTCTTTGTTACTGTTTTCTGGTTCTTTTTTATCCTTTTTTGTGATCTGTACTTGAAGCTTTAGGACATTGGCAGAATTTAGTTAAATTAATAGGAATTAGGTTGATGTTCTTTCCTGGTTTATTTGTGATCCATTCCTATTAATAGTCTAATTCTGTTAGACTGTTTATAAGTATTGGAGAGCTCTGTAGTGAAGGACAGGCTGCTTTTCCAAGGCACAGACTGTAAGAGACTGGAGGCCAGTCTGAGTTTGAGAGATGAAGCTCACTGGGTAATGCTTATCTGTAGAAGCTGCAGTCAGAATGTCATGAAGAACTCTGATCTTATTCTTCTGAAGGCAGATTTACTTAGATGGTATTGACTGAAAAGAGGAAAGCAAAAGGCATAAATAAAGTCTACTAAACTAAAGTCGATTCTGCCTTTAAAATAGAGATATGATAGTGCTGGAGGAAGGGTTTCTCTGAAAGAAATGATCAGTACCATAAACTTCTTCCTCTGATATTTATATGCTTTGACTTCTTGAAACGATTGCCTAGGGAAACAGGAAAACCTTTCTCTTCCTTACTGGCATGTGATGTTTTTAATGAAAAATAAGACCTTGTATGTGCTTGCCTTGTTCTTAGGCATTTCCCCAGCCTGAATATTGAGGGCATTCTTTTGGGATTTGGGGCATGTGGGGACTAGGCTGAGTAGAGCCTAGAAACCAATTTTCTCACTTCCTGGGCATATGCTGTAGTCATTAGTTTTTGATCTAGTGGTGATGCTGTGGCTGCTGGTCTGTTGGCACCCTCAGTCAGCATCCCAAGTGGATGGAGACATCTGAAGTTTCTTAATGCTTCCCTATCTTCTAAGGGTGGGAAGTAGCAACCTCCCACTAGGGGACATGATTGCCTTTTGTGAGCAAGTACTTCATCAGCATGTCTGAAAATGTGAATCTCCCTCTTCAAATTTTTAAAGACATTCTTTCTGTGAACTGCATAGGTAATTTAGAGGCAGGAACATGAGGATAACCTTGGAGCATTCTACCCACTCAAAGTATGCAAAATACTGGTAAGTTAGTATTTATCTAGTGAGTATATATTTAGTTCACCCAATTGAGGTGATTAAATTTTTATAGTGGTAGTACAAAAGTCTATTAAACAGTTCTGCAGTCCTTTTAGGAAATGCTCAAACATCCTGAAATGCAGAAGGGCACAGAGGAGAGTTAGTGTGGAGCATTTAATGAGGATCTTTGTCTCACAGTCAGGAAATGGGAGGCCTGGAAGAGGCAATCATGCATATAAAGCAGTTTAAGACCTATTTTCTTTTAACTGAATCACTCTAAATTTAGAATTTGCTTCTATTTTAAATATTGAAGTATCAGAGCACTTTTCTGGTATCTACTGTCTATTCTGTTACCTTTGTACTGAACCCACAGATTGAACCATGGCTCTTGTGCTGTAATGACATGGTCCCATCTCACTCATCCCCACAGTGCAATTTGGGAGATGCAATCCTGTGGACAACCTGACATTTGTGAAAGAGGGATGAACACGAAGAATAGAAGTTATGATGTTCTGGTGACATTTAGGGTGAAAACTTGGAAGATCAGTTCTGTTGAACCTGCAGAATCTTTAATACAGAACTGAAAGCATCATTAAAAAACAGTAGTGCAAAAAATCTGGTTTTAGATGCAACCAGTTTAATGGGAAACAGAGGTATTAAAGTTTAGTTACTCTGTTTACAGAGTTGGCTGATGTGCAATCTGATAGGAAAAGTTTCAGTAGCTTTACATACTCTCAAATGGCCTCTTCTCAAAATATCTCAATTTCCCACTTAAAATCACTTTGAAGGACCCACAGATTCTCTGTTTTTCTCCTTGTCTACAACACTTCTTTCATCCATGTAATGTTACTAAGTCTTTCACACCTATTGTTGGGTAACCCCCACCATGATTTCAAAGACTTTAATACTGCCTATATTTTATAAATAATATCCTCAGAAATCTGGGCTTAATGCATTCAGTAGAGCCCCTTCTGCTCTCAGTGGAGACTGAGAAGTGCACAAGGAGCATAGAATCAGATATATCCTGAGCTGGAAAGGCTCCACAAAGATTGAGTCCAGCTCCTGGCCCAGCACCGGACAGCCCCAAGAATCACAGAATGTCCTTGAGAGCATTGTCCAAACACTTTTTGAGCTCTGTCAGGCTTGGAGCTTTGACCACTGCCCTGGGAAGCCTGTTCCAAACATATTCTTTTATTCTGAGGGATGGCAGTGTGCTCCAAGATATAAGGAGTTTAAGGAAAAGATGTACAGAATTTTAAATATAGACTAAACTGTCTTTTATACTAAACTTTTTCCCAGCCTTATTTGTGGAGTTAATTAAACAGCTTGGTGTAATTTTTCAAAGGATGTGGTATGAAGCAGAAACAGAAGAATTCAAATTTTTTTTAGAAGATTTACAATCTTTTGAAGGTGGAAATATTAGGATGTAGGATTTCCTTGTAGCAGGCATCAAGCACCATGAATAATGCTCTAAACTATCAGTCCTGGCAAGTTATTTAAGTAGAACTGTGGTGTAAGTATTGATGACTTCTGGAAGTGTATCCATCATTAACAATAGAAACTAAAACAGTCAAAATAATGATTACAGAGTTTATTGTTTAATTTACACTTTTGTATTATAGCCAATGCACGTTTCTAGTATGAAATTTTTAATGAGCATTCTTTTCATTCTTCCTTTAGGAGCCAGAAAAATTGTTCCTCTTGAAGCTTCTCCTCATGAAAGTGATCCCACAGCTCCAGACACAGCAGTCCATGACCCATCACAACGAAAAGGATATCAGGAATATGCCATTCAGCAAACCCCATATGAACAGGCAATGAAAACAAGCAGGTAATTTTGAAGTACTTACATTTGCGTTCATGCAGAATATGAATGAAGTGCTTCCCCATCCATTTTCATGAAACTGGGGTGTTTTTCTGAGACCTTTAAATAAAGGAACAGCTGAAAATTAACTATGAATAAGTTGTATAATTTAAAATGCCTTTGGAGAATACATTTTTTTAAAAAACGAAGCATTTCTGTCCATTATTAATGTCTAGGGAAATTTCGACATACTATGTTACTAAGGCTCACCACTGTAAATATTACTGTTTATTTGGGTTTTTTTAGGTTGGGTCCAACTCAACTGAAGATTTTTACATGTGAATACTGTAACAAGGTGTTCAAATTTAAACACTCCCTCCAAGCACATCTGAGGATTCATACAAATGAGAAGCCTTACAAGTGTTCTTACTGCAGTTATGCTAGTGCCATCAAAGCCAACCTCAATGTTCACCTGCGGAAGCACACCGGGGAGAAGTTCAGCTGTGATTATTGCACCTTCACTTGTCTCAGCAAAGGCCATCTCAAAGTCCATATCGAAAGGGTTCATAAGAAAATCAAGCAGCACTGTCGTTTCTGCAAAAAGAAATACTCAGATGTTAAAAATTTGATCAAGCATATGAAGGAAACTCACGACCTTCAAGATAAAAAGGTGAAGGATGTTTTTGATGAGCTTCGCTTGATGACACGAGAGGGCAAAAGACAACTTCTCTACGACTGCCATATTTGTGAGCGCAAGTTCAAAAATGAGCTGGACCGGGACCGTCACATGCTGGTTCATGGTGATGAAAGACCCTTTGCTTGTGAGCTCTGTGGTCATGGAGCCACTAAATACCAAGCTCTTGAGCTTCATGTTCGAAAGCATCCTTTTGTGTACGTGTGTTCTGTGTGCCTGAAGAAGTTTGTCAGTTCTGTGAGGCTCCGTGCTCACATCAAAGATGTGCACGCAGATCTGCAGGAGGATTCTGTTTTTAACAGTTCTATCAACCAAAGCTTCTGTCTGCTGGAGCCAGGAGGTGACATCCAGCCAGAAGCCCTTGGTGAACAGCAGGCACAAACTGCAGGTGAATCAGCTGTCACAAGTACTGATGCTGTTAACACCCCACAGCCATCTGCTTCTAAAGGTGAATCAGCAGATGTAAACCATGATGGTCAGCATAATGGTGATGGAAAAATTGATGCAGTCCTTTCCTTAGAATTGGAAAATCCTCTGGTGAAGAATGTAGCAGAGACGCTGTGTCAGACAACAGATGTAGCAGTCCCAGACATTCAGCCCTGTGTAGCATCAGATTGCTTCCTGCTGAAAAATGGTACTGCTGGCCCTGAGGAGTTAAAAGGTTCTCCTCCAAATGAAGAGGAAGTTAATCAATGCAGTTCTGTAAACGAGCAGGGAGAAGAAATTCATCTTTTACTATCTGAAGACAAAAGTTTGAGTCAGAGCAATGCAATGACTGAGAACCTTCCAGTCCTTGAAGAGAGAATCCAGTGTGTTCCTCCTGGTGAGTCAGAAACAAGCAATCCACCCGTTCAGAATTCAGCAGAACCCCCAGACCCCTTGGCAGCAGCAGGAGCTGGTGCAGCCACCAGCCCACAGGCAGCCTCCTCTAACACAGCTACAGCCAACGGGGGGAGCGGATCCGTCGCCTTCATGCAGATCCTGGACAGCTTGCAGAAGAGACAAATGAGCACGGAGTTACGTGACAGGATAAGGAAGGTTTATGGAGACTTGGAATGTGAATACTGTGGTAAGGAGCAGTGGAATCATGTTTGGGGGTTTTTAAGTCTTATGCAGTGAGCATATTTTCCTGCTCCTCTGGTTTACAGTGTTTGATATATTTGTGTATCTTTGCAGCAGCATTAATTTTGTAGTTCAGTATGGATTCTGGGGTCCAGTGGGACTTACTTTCTGCTGTACAAATAATGTGAAATGAGTCAAATCTCCTCAAAAAAAACCCCACTAGTGGAATATAGCAAAGCAGTGCCTTGCAAGGTTCAATTTTGCTGATGTGAAATTTGATAGAATTAGATTATTTCTGTCCATTATTTTCTCCCCAGGTCACAGCTTTCACTGGGGCCAAGCACAGCAGATTGAGGCATGTGATCAGCATTAGTTCAGTCCATGCTTTAATGCTTGAGTCTTATCAGCTTAGTATAAAATTCAATTTTTTTCACATAAGGTGGGAGGATGTATAGTAATACACATTCTGTACAATAGGAACATATATGCTGGCATAATTTTGTGTCTTATTTTGAACCAGGTTCTTTGAGATGAAAATTTTAATTGCATGGTATCAGATCAAGACTATCCTGATTGTAATTGTTTGGGTTTTTTAATTTATGGAAGTGAGAATAACACACCATTCTCACATATTCTAACTGAAAATGTTTGTGTTTATGTAACTGGAAAGGAAGCAATTTGAAATATATTTTGTAGTTTTCATTCTTGAAAAGGGAAAGGAATCAAAGTCTGAAAAAACAAGTTTTTGAAACACTGTAACATTGTACTTTAGATTAATTGCTCTGAGCTTTTTGATGCCATTGTGTCAAAAAGGCTTTTAAGAAGGAGTAACGTGAAAGAAAGTAACAAAAAATATTTTGACAGTCTCTTTTGGTGTACAGTTGCATTCAGATTCTTTGTATAAGAGAACAGATACAAAGGACTTTTCCTTAGGAAAAAGATCATTGATATGTTATCATTGATATGATCATTGATAACAAGTGGCTCTTGTTAGGCTGTTTCAGGACATTTAATACAATCCTTTTGGGCAAAGGTGGATTTGTAGATATATTTTCAGTAGCAAAGGGTCTTTAGACAAATTTTCATTCAAGACTAAAGGGACAGGATTCAAACAGTATGTTTTGTCCTGAAACAAAATGGGTTATTTTTTTGAATTTTCACTAACAATTGCTTAGGAATTACTTTCTTCATGTCTAATTTAATTTTCAGGCAAGTTGTTTTGGTACCAGGTGCACTATGACATGCATGTCCGTACACACACCCGAGAACATTTATATTACTGCTCCCAGTGCAATTATTCTTCCATCACCAAGAACTGCCTTAAGCGTCATGTCATTCAGAAACACAGCAATATTTTGCTGAAATGTCCCACAGAACATTGTGACTACTCCACTCCAGATAAATACAAGCTCCAGGCACACCTTAAAGTTCACACAGATCTGGTGAGTAGCAAACCAAATTCGTGTTTGTCTGAAGTCAGTGTCTTCTTCAGTGTTTGCAATTCTGTGATAATACTTGAAAACATAGCTCAGGGTTCTTACCTGTGTGTTCTCTGCACACTTCTGGGAATACCTGACTTAGAGCAAGTAGATATTTGGACCTTCTCAGAGCTGTTTCCAGGAGAGTATGTCTGTATCCATTTCCTCTCTGGTTTTCCCAGTATTCCTTTGGGGTTTGAGCAAGTAGAACAAAGTTGGTATTATTGTTCCATTCCTTCATTCTGTGAACCTGAATTCCCTTCCTTCATAAATAGATGACTTGGGTAAAATGAAATATATTCTTCTTAATTACTACAGACAAAAGATGTTCAAGTTGTTGAAAAGGATTTTTTCCTAGTATCTCCACCTAGCTGTAGAAAATGTCTACCATTTTCTGTTGTATTGACAGAGATCACATTTTAAAGGTTCCTGTCTTGTTCAGAAAGCCCTCCAGCTCAGAGTGCCATGTGCTAAAACCAGGTCTTGGTAGGCTATTGGTCATTATTTCCAACAGCTGAATTTACTGTTAAGGTATTTGGAACAGAATAACCTCCTACTCTTCTTAAGCAGTTACTTCTGGAGAACTTTAAAACCAAACAGAAGAGATGACACACAAAGGAAAATTTTCCCCCCTTGTGTCCTCCCCTTCTGTAAATATTTGAAATGGAATCTGAATTTGTTGTGAAAGGTGCAGAAAATTCACATAATAGACTTTTTTTTTTGATGTTTTGGAATTCATAATGTTTACAATGCCCATCTGGTAGCAAAAATCTGGGTAATTGGTGTCTAAGAACACTTAAGAAAAAAGAGTACAATTACTCTCCTATATCCTTTCTAAGTACCTGTTTTTCAAGTGTGATGAATGTCCAACAGCTCCCACCAGGAAGATCATTTTCATAACTCTAAATAGAACTGAGAAAATGGATTTCATAATTAAAACCATTGTGACAGCACGATCTTTTAGAAGCATGCTTTCTGGTGCTTACTGTCAAATATATTTATTTAAATGGGTTGAAAAATTCATGTACTAGAATTTACTTAGTAACTGAATTTGACAATTCTCATATTGGTCTTTGTACCCACTGCTTGGTATATTTACTCCATGCATACCTCACTGAAAAGGACCAGTTCTTCAAATATATATCTATGCTCAGTTAAATGTGGAAATCTACTTTAATTTAAATTAGAAAAATCAATCCTTAATAAAAAGTAAAATTAAAATTTCTCTGGAGACAGAAGAAATTTCCTTGTGTGGATGTGTATCCTTCATCACCTCATTGCTGGCTGCATTTCAGCTGGATCCCTTCATTTGTAGAAGATAAATGATGGGTATTGAAAAGCAGCTTTCCCTTCATCCTTATGTATCACTGTATGGGCACTCACCTTACTCTGTATGCAGCACCCAAATCTTGCACTAGCAGATGATGGTGGGGAGTGTGAATGTGCTGCCTCTTGCCTTCTGTATTTGCTACACATTGTTGTTACAGGGAAAATTTTTACTTTTGAAGCCTGGGAATTGAGGCGTGGCTTGATTCAAAACCAAAACTTTGTATATATTCTCTGATTTTCAGTACTCATCTTTTGCTCCTAGGGCTTTTATTGTAGACTTTTATGTTTATTGGCATTTATTGAGCTCTTCCAAAGTTCAAACTGAGATGTGACCAATCACTTTAGTGTCATGGGACCTAGGAAAGGGTTGGGCAGTTCCAAATTGCTTTAGTAAAATTTATATTGTGAATGAGCTTATGGTAACATTAAAGGGCAGGGTGTGGAATTAAACAATGCTGATGTAGGTGCCAGAGTTTGTTTACAACCCCCAGTGGCATTTGTCATACTCCTGTGCTGAGCAGATAAACATCACAGCGAGGTTTGTCTCTGAAAATATTCTAAGTCTATGTATTTAATTAATACTGTAACATTAGCACCTCTCTAAAACTGCAGTTCAGACCCAGAAACACCACTTGTTACTAGGTGCCTACCTCTGCTTTCATGCACGTTTTGGGATGTAAATTATTCTTGTCTTTAGAAGGATGCTTAGAAATTCCATTATGCTATTGACCTTCCATGTAATAGCTAGCTGTGGGTAGAATGTGAGATGCTCGAGCTCTGATTGCTTATTTGCCCTTCCTGTGGAGAGTAAATTTTCACATGGTCACTGTCCTGGCTGTGTTACCTCTGCCTCTGGAGCAGTGCTGCTGTGCAGTCAAGAATGCAAGGTACTGCAAACGGAAGCAATTAACAAAAACATCTCTGATCTAATGATTGGGCACTCAGTTGGAAAACAGCTTTTGCTCCTAGTCCTCACTTCCATAATGAATGTCAGCTTGGCATTTGTTTTTGCTAATAGTTATTTCACAAAAAAGTGCTGAAGTACTGTTTGCAGGTGCTTGTCATTTTGTGAGCTGAGTTCTGCTTCTTGCCCCACTTCAGAAAAGTCTGTCTAAACACGTGCACCTTTCTCTGTAGCCTCCTTCACACGTGTACACAGCTGTCTTCTAGGTACATCACAACATTTTAGCTGGGTTGCATTTTAATGGAACATGAGTTTTATGCAGGAATCTTTTGGGAAAATTTTAATTTGAACATGATGGCAACTGCGGTGAAGATTTCTGGAGTTCTTCATTCCTCAGAAGTGTAACTCAGGGTTACCATGATCTCATGGGCATTAGAAATTAAATTTCTGTTGATCTGAATAGATATGGGAGCAGACTTTGTTCCTCTATTCCTCTACACAATTATGCAATCGAATGTTGTGTTAATTGAGTTGTGGGAACTTTACCTGGAAATGTTCTGTGAGTGCCAATTTTCAGTAGAGGGTTTTAATTTTTCTTTTTGTGACTGTATACTTGTATATCTACCCCTTGAATAATCTTGAAACACATGCCTCAGAGAAATAAAATTATCTTCATGGCACTATCAATGGATAATACAATATATATTGAATATATATAGTATATATATACTTTATATATATAGTATAGTATATATAGTGTGTATATATATATATACACACTACATATATAGAGTATAGTATAGCTGATGCTTTCTTAGCACAATTTTAATTCATTTATATAAAGAGAAATGCATTGTGATTATTATGTAAGTGGCCTTATTTAATAACAAAACAGCATAAACAAGAAAATTTGTGATAGCATTAGACTAATTTATTTTCACTAGGTTTAAGAATACTTACATACCTAATTAAATTCCTGTTTTATGGAATGTAAACAACACCTTCAGTCAAAAGCCTAACTTTATTTAGGAATTATTTTAAGTTTCTTATATTTTCTTAAATTAGCTAATAGGGATGATGAGCAAATATCAGCAAATATTGCCTTTGAAGTTTAAATAGCTGATTGGACTATGCAACTGGTCTTTAACAAAGGTAGATGCAGTTCTCTCCATGCTTTGCTTCTGTTCGTGTCCTTCAGAAAAACCTTCAAGGGAATTTAAAAGGAAAGTATTCCAATAAGGCATAGGGAAAATAACTTTCATTCTTACCAGAGGAAAGCTTGCATGCTGAGAATGTGATTCAGGTATTACTGCAACCTCAGCCTTCAAAGGGCTTCTGTCATCACATGGCCAGGGCACCTGAAGAGCTGGAGCTGTGGTGCAGGGGACCTTCTCTGGGGCTCTGTGCTGTGGTCTGGGTGCTCTGAAACACTGAGATTTGCAACAGGGGATTTTTAAAGGCTGTTTTGAGAGCAATGGGATTGCACTGAAGGACTCACACAAGCTCTCAGGGCAGCAGCAGAAGAACACTGCAGCATTCCAAGCTGACAACATAAACTCCAGTGTGCTGGCACTAGCCTGGATACCCAGCAAGGAAAGGTTTGGTTTCAGCTGGCTGCTCTCTGTGACACACTTTGAAGGGACTCAGGGCTCCTAGGCACACTGTTACACTACAAAAGATAACCCTTTTGAAGATCACTTCTGCAGAACTTGGTGTAGATAACTTTCTAGCAGCTTGAAAAAAGCTGTTAGCATTATTTCATTATTGAAGAATTTTGTTACCATCATCTTGTGGAAAGTTGTGTTCTCAGCACCCTTCAATTTGTGTTGCTATATAGATTATTTTGATTTTTCCTCTAAGATATAGGCTTATAGCCTTGCCTTCCTCAAGAATTTTAGTAAGAATGTAAAGTTGTCACAGTTAACAGAACTTCGAAGTAGTGTGTGTGTAGTGGAGTGTTATTTTTTTTTTTTCTTATTTAACATTTGTCTCAATGTTCTGGTCACACTGAGAAATGCTTAATTCAGTGAGTATTAGAGACCAGCAACACCCAACTGTACATTAAAAGTATACTTTTTTTTTCCTTTATTTATTGTATATTTTGAAATCAGATATGTAGCAGGTTTGAGGAACAGACTGAGATCTGTCAGCACATTTCAGCTCAAGAACCCCTAAATGATTTTGTGTTGTTTTTGTTAAATGTGCCAAATTATGAATGTGATCATACAACTACATCATTGAAAAGGTGCTAACATTGCTATGGAGTTTTGTTATGATTAATCTACCAGTCTTTGTTGGAGTAATGTGTTCGGGTAGAAATCCAAAATCATCAGTAGCAGATTTAGGTTATATCATTTGAGAGACCCTAATTCCACAAATTAACAGTTCTTTTTCAAGATTTTGTCAGCTTTGTAGGCTCCTTGAATCTCTTCCAAAACTCAGCTAGTATTCTCTGATGTTCCTTTTTTTCCCTTAGAATTCTTAGAGTTTAAAATGATGACAGCCCCAACTCTATCATGGCAAGGTACTGCCTTCAGAGTGGTAATCCTTGTGTAGCTGCCATCCCCTGTCCCTGGTGCAGGTTCTCACAGGAGCAAATATCTGTCAGCTCAGGCAGAATTCTCCTTGTGCCACTGCCATGGCAGTGAGAACTCCATATCCTACAGTTGTGGGAGTATTTATTGCTATTTCAGCCCAAGTGTTCTAGGGCTACTGCTTCTTTTAACTTGTAGGTACTTCAACACAGGGACTTGTTTCTCAGAGGTACATGAGAATGGCTGCAAGTGCTACATCATATTCCAAAACCTGTCTGCCATGAAAACCCATCAATTTTTGTTTTCCTTTCAAGAGAGGTGTCCATTTACAGCTGTACAACTGCAGCATCTGGACAATAATGACCTCCTTGTACAGCCCTCCTCACTATTCAGAGATGCTCTTTGGTCCAAGATCAGAAACTGGTAGAGTCCAGGACCCTTAACCTCCTGTGATCTCCCAATTTCTCACTCATAACACAGGGTTCTGTCTCATTTTGATCAATAATCTTCCTTCTACACTCTTCAGGAGGTATTTCTGTCCTCCTGGAATGTTCTGTAGCTTCAGCTCACCTTTTCAGAGGTCTCTGGTAGGTGGGCAGCTGCACCTCTCCAACCAAGTAATGTGTTACCTGGGCACTTTCCCATCTGCCAGGACTAACTAGACCCCCTTCATCTGTGGTTTTGATAATCCACTCATAAATTAATCTACTCAGTGCAGAGGTGACTATCACCCCACTCATTGGATTGAGCATCCAGTGCCAGCAGGTACTCCTGGAAAGACCAAGCTCTCCAATTTATATTATGACTGTCAAGGTTTAATGTAAAGTGTAATGGAGAAGATTCCCACATTTTTACATGGAGTTAGATGGATTTGTAAAAACATGCAAATTACAATTAGACTAAAATTGCATATAGGAAGAATTTGCATCAAAACTCTCCAGCTGAACTTGACTGATAGTGTTAAATCTGTTATAACATCAGTGACGCTGAGAAAATCCACAGTAGTCTGTAAGTCTTTAAATCACAGTAGTAGAATAAGACTTTATCTGTAAATACATAAAATGCTGAATATTTATGAAATCATTAGAAATGTAGACACTGAATAATAATGGCATCTGTCATTGTTAACTCTGCTGCTCAATTTCAGGCCATTTAATAAATCCACATAGTGGTGGTTGTCTTCAGAGGGGTAAGATCTGATCCTTAGGTTTCAGAAGGGTGGACTTGAGAAAAAAAAGAAGAAAAACTCCTAAATATTACTGCTTAAATCAAATACGTTTTCTTCTGTTATATGATTTGATCTTTTGACTCCTGATTTTCTACAGAGTCAGTCGGAAGATAATGCTTACATTTATTGTGCATATTCTTATCTGCTGTAACTTGGAGCCCTGTATTCATGAGGATTAATGATGTGCTTAGAGTCTTTTAATATTTCTCCTTCACTTATTTCACTATAAATACATTCATTTTTTCCTTAAAAACTGAACCTTGAATTATAACTTTGCTGAGAACCATGTATTACTGAATAATGACTATAGTGATTATACCAGTAGACTGAAAATGCAATCTCTTTCTTTCTCACTTAAGGATAAAAAGAGTTATTCCTGTCCTGTGTGTGAGAAGTCATTTTCTGAAGACCGACTTATAAAATCTCACATCAAGACAAATCACCCTGGTAAGAAAAAAATCAAAGATTTCTCAGTCTATTGCAATAAATGGATAAGGGTTTAGAATGAGTAGTATAATGTGATTATATTCCTGAGAAAGAGAAGAGTCTATTTCTAATTCAGCTGGTTTAGAGTAAGAATTGTGTGGTTTTGCAGATGTTAGAAGTTAGAGTGAAAAGTGTTACTTTTTGAGCATGTGTGTTGTGGAGTATGTCAGGTAATTGTGCTAAAAAATCTGTCATCATCTGGCAAAGGGTGAATTCAAATTAAGCACTGAGAAGTTTGGGATCAGGCATATAGACATCCTGTAGCAGCCCAGGAGATGTAAAATCCCACTGCCTGACATGAACTGACAGGAATGCATTTAGGGCTCGTGATTTCTCTGTAGGTGACTGATGTGAATGCAGAGCTGGCCCTGTGTGTGCCCAGGTCCTGTGGGCTGGGCTGGACCCCCAGGGCCAGCTGGAGTCTGCAGCAGGGCTCCTGCTAGGACCAGCTGGGATGTGCTGTGGCCAGTAGTAATGGAGCTGGCAAGCCTGGCTGGCTCCAGCAAACTACTCCCAACTCTGTTTATACCTTGCATTCTGGTGCCCTGGTTTATCAGTGCAAGTACAAGATAACATGAATGTGGTGAGTCAATGTGCTGTGCTTGAGTAAGCAATCCTTTCTCAGATCTTGGGAATTTGAAAATGCTGGTGTGGGGACTGATTTAAACCTCACTGATGTGAACTCAGCAGAGTCACACTGGTGTGTCCCTGATTTCTTGCTTCTCAGGATCTGTGTTACATTGGGTAGAAAGCCCTGCTGCTACGGCAGAGGAGGGAGAGGTAACACTTTCATTAATTCATCTACAGTGCTCCTTATCACCTGACTTAATTGGATACAAAGCAGGAAAACTGGTCATGCTCAGACTAAATCTGAGGAAAAAAAATCCAATTAAAATGATGTAACTTTCCTTATCTTTCTTGTCAGATGTACAGCATAATAGGTAAAACAGTAGTTTATCTTCCTATTGCCACTAGATAGTGCTAGACCCGTGTTTTAAACAATTTCCTTCTCTTTAATTTCATCCTTAACTGCCACTTCAGCCCTTTAGTTACTAAACCTCTTTATTTGCAGACCAGTCCAGAGCAGTGTGGTTGGAGGGCTTGTCGTACGTCAGAGGACATGTCTGATGCAGGAAGTTGAGATGAGGAAAGGCTTCTGAGCTATACTATAGTCAGGAGGTATAACACCAGTAAGCATAGAAATTGAATCTCAAGAATTGTGCCTTTAAAGCCTTCATGCTGCCTCAGGCAGGGAGCATAGGAGACTCCCCTAACATGATTTCTGTGCCCTTACATGTTGCCATTAGCCTGCATGGTCCAGTGAATGATCAGTGTGTGCTGTATCTGAGGTCCAGAAATACCACTTAACTCTGGAGCCCTGAAGTACTAAACTCATGGATTTAAATACTTCTGAACAATTCATTTGGTATCTGAATCCCTCTAAAAAAGTATAGTGTAATTTTTTTTCTTATTCAAGTGGGTCTTTTAAATTCTTACAATAGAAGTAAGATTTAGAAAGAAAATCTGCGCTATTATTTTGTGTTTTCATTTTTCATTAATGTATCACAGGCACATAGAGCTTAAAGGCAGAATAGCAGATTTATTAGATGTATCTCTGTGGTACTAAAGAAATACTACATCTAAGATACGCCTATGCAATAGTTATGCAACAACTCTGTTTTAATATATGGAGGAGAATTAATGCACAAATGTTTTTTAATTTCTGTGAATTTTCTCCTTGTAATCAGGAAGAAATCCTTTATTTGTACACCATACTGAATTGCAAGCCAAATAAGTGTGAGGGGTCTGATGGTATAAGCTATTAAATACTGCAGTGGCATGAGTGCAGTTGTTTTCAGAAATGTAAATGAAAATTAATAAAGATGAAAGGTAAGAGAGGTACTGTTAACAGGAATTGAATTTTAAAAGGACATATCAAAAATTAATTTAAACTGAAACACTTTCATATTTATCATTAAAACGTTACTTCTAGAACTTCCCCTCTCCTTCCTTTCTTAGTATCATTCAGCATGCCCCACCCCTTGTCTCTTCTGTTTCATCAAGTAGAAAGTATGAAATAAAAAAGTACTCCTTCCTCTTCTATATTTGCAGAGGAGTTAAATTTTGGTCCCATGAAGTCAGTGAGACAGAAATCTCCGTAGACTTTGGCAGAGCAATATTTCAAACCAAAGAGATAAGAGAGCTTGGCTTTATTGCCCAATGATTTTTGTACTCAGCAGTGAAGGAGGAGTCTTGGGTTCTGGTCCCAGCTCTCAGAATTATCTACCTTTCATCCCCTGTCTGATTTAATATGATATTTCTTAATAGTTATGAGACATGAGAGACATCAGCCTCCATGGCTCCCCACTGAGCAGACATGCTAGCCTGCAGTCATGAATGAAGGATCTAAGCCATGAAAGGCAGATGAGGGTTCAGACTTACAGCTGTATTTTTCTTTTTTTTGGTATCTTAGAACTTCTCTCTGCTCAGTTCATGGGCTTTTATAGCTACAGGTTATTTTCCCTGTGCACATGAATTCAGGCAGGATTTTTGTGATTTCATTCTGGGACCGATCATCAGGAGACAAGGTGATTTTGGTAAAAATGTAGGTTTAGACTAGAACTTTTAAATTTAAAGGATTTGGGGCATAATACATCACCAGCTTTCATGTCTTAAGGTTTAGAGTGTTGTACTTTCATTAAGTCAAGAGATAGCATTTCATTCATCTGGCGTGCATTGAACAATTTGATTTATTTTTAAAAGCATCTGGCAATGTTTTCATTGTGAGTCTGGGCCACTTTAATTTAAACATCATTATTTTGAACTTTTTCACTGTGACAACCAAAACATTATCTCATATGAAGGAAATACACAGAATTGAATGTGTCTAGCTTGAATAAGAAAAGGCCAGGAGAGGAATCTTAATTGCTGTCTTCAGCAATCTAATTAAAAGGAAGACAGAGTGAGATTTTTCTTGGAGCTGTACAGTGAAGGGATGTCAGCTGAAACAAGGAGATTCTGACTAGAACTAGGAAAACAGTTTTGACTGTAAAGATGGTTAAACACTGGAATGGGCCAAGAGAGGCTGTAGGATCTGCATCGTTTAATATGTTCAGAACAAGACTGGATATGACCCCAAGCCACTTGATTTAACTTTAAAAATGGAACTGTAAAGTCACTGCTTGAAAAAAAAGTAAAGTAAAAAAGTAAAGTAAAAAGTAAAGTCACTGCAGAGTCACTGCTTGAAGTAGGTAACCTTCAAGTCACATTTATTCCACGAGCCTGTTTTTTTCTTTAAAGTGCCTGATTATCAGCATTCTGACCATTGTAGCTGTGGCTGAAATGAATTATCTTCAGATCCTTGACATCTAGGGTGAAATCTTGAATAAAGCTTTTGAAAATATTGAAAAAAAAGTGCCAATTTAGCTTATGGGGAAGGGTCACAGTAATAAAATTATCTTCTGTGCCAGAGGCCCAACCAATTTTTTTTTATATTTAAAATAATATTTTTTTTTAAACAGATAGTGAGGACAGTGAGTTCACAGATCAGGAAAGAAAGGACAGAGCATCCTAGAAGGCCTAAAGGAAAAAAGGTCCTTATGCTCTTTGCTCAAATCAGTTTTGAGTGAGACTAGGGGGAAATACAGCTTTTAAAAAGTTGGACTGAATCAGGATCTAGCTCTTTAATATTTCTTACAAAATAAATTCCCTCATGTCCTTCTGGTTCTTACTACCTTTTGCATTTCTCTCAGAGGTTTCAATGACTACTATTTCTGAGATTCTTGGCAGAAGAGTTCAGCTGAAAGGACTTATTGGAAAACGAGCTGTGAAATGTCCCCACTGTGATTTTTATTTTATGAAGAATGGATCAGACCTCCAACGTCATATTTGGGCTCATGAAGGTAAAACTTTGGTTTTAAGCTTTTGGGCATATAATGAGTCTCATATTCCACTGAAGCTTTACTGACATAAAAAAAACAGATTCAAATTTATTTCTATACTCGAATGCAAAACTTTAAGTTATATTGGAGGTTAATTAATTAGTTTAATGGATTCTGGATCACATATGGAACTTCACACTCAGAACTTGAACAGACAGTTTAAATGTTTCATAAAAGTTAATAAAATTCTGATGAAAATTAATAATTTTTTTTTCCAAAACTCATTCATAAACATCTATAAAGTATTCTATGTGAGTAAGGAGGAGTGAATTAAATACATGCTCAGTATTTTAAAGCAAGTAATTTTTCTGTATCTTCTTATGAGTCTCTGCTGCTCCTTTTACATTTGTCCAAAAATCCTTGGTCTGGAAATCTGTCGGTAAACCAACTGAAATCCATTGCTTTGATGTATGCATATAACTTCTGTGAGTATTTTAATTAAATCCTGCAAAACATGGCAGCTAGCTGCCACAGACAGTGATCAAAATCCCCTAAGATAATGCTCATCATATTTATGACTTTTTTACGGAGAAATTCCAGTAACATGGCAACACACGGGTTAAAAATGCCTTGAATTTAAAAACTTTAGACAGTAAAATCTTGTGTCTACCCAGTCTGTGTATTTTTATAAAAGGTTGAAGACAGCTTACATGGTCTTTAGTCACATTAGTAATCTATGGAACAGATTGCCTATGATTATAGGTTCTTTAGCCATCCCTGTGCATAATGGGGATAATGGGATTTGGTGCTCTCAAACTGGTATTTTGTTTCCAACGTGTTCCCTTATAGGTAGTTCAGCATTTTTGTTTGAATGCTCTAACTGTGAGCTTTCCTGCCTGTGTAGCAGAGCAGGGTTCCTCTCCAGTGGCCTTTCCTCCATTAAGGAGTTTAGGTAAGGCAGAATGTAGGTTAGAGAAATTCCTTGTGTATTCTGTAGACAGAGTTCTTTTATTCTGACTGGATCTGGGAACCCATTTCATCTAACTAGCAGGAGAAAGAGGTTAATAGAAATTTCTTCCCAAATCAGTGTGCAATCAAGTCTGCTTAAAGCAGACTGTAATTCCTCATGATTGTAAATCTAGTTTTAAGGTCACGAGTATCAATCTAAAATGTGCAGACCCTCATGAAACTGTTGAACTACTCTGCCAGTTGATTTATTCAGCTTTTCTTTGAAGGATTTACTTTGTTCTTAAAGACCTTCTGTTAGATGATGTGCTGGTTATCTCTCTGTGCTTTGGACAGTTTGAGGGAAGTGAAGTTTTAAGTGCTTTTACAAAACCACCTGAACCATTAGCAAATCCAACGCTAATTAACAATAAAATACAGCTTGCACATTTAACTTCTGCTTTCATGTTAACTGCCTAATGAAGCAGTCCTCCTCACAACAGGTTTCCTCACTGTTGATTGTAGTAAATGGAGAATGGTTTGAGCCTGAAGACTTCTAGAGAGAGACATGTCCACCAGCTTGGCATCAATGTAGGCAGTCTGAACTTTACTTCTAAATGATGGGTAGGCACAGCAAGACCCGAATGTCAGTATTTTCCTGGCCAAACTCAGTACCTGACTTCAGTAGGGCAATATTCAATTGTGAAAGAACTCCTCCTTTCTCTAAGCAAGGTAAGTGATGCTGTCATGAGCTCAGCATCATTTACACAGAAGCTATAGATGAAATTTCTTGTTTGTAAAGCTCCAAATTTTGAAGTGTTTCTCTTTGTCCATGTTGCTCACATGATCTGAAATTTCTTTCAAGCAAATGTCCACCCTCATGGGAAGGCACAGCCCAGTTGTTTCATGATATATTTTTTTTATTTTAGGTGTCAAACCCTTCAAATGTTCCCTCTGTGAGTACGCCACTCGCAGCAAGAGCAACCTGAAAGCTCACATGAATCGTCACAGCACAGAGAAAACCCACCTTTGTGACATGTGTGGGAAAAAGTTCAAATCAAAAGGCACTTTGAAGAGCCATAAACTCCTTCATACTGCTGACGGTAAGTGGATGTTTATTAAATCTATTTTAAGACAATAAATATAGTCTGTACTGCAGGCCTTATTAACAAATGCTTTTCAGTTGAACACTTGAGTGTGATTTACATATTTTGTTTATTCCCAGGAGACACCATTTGGGAAATAATTTAAAACTTTGCGAAATTAATCTCTGTGAAAGACAGACAGCTGTCTCTGAAATACTAGGTTTATCTGAAATGTGTGTTGGCTTTGTATGCCTTCTTTGTTCTTACAGAATATGGTTTATCTCAATAGAAATTTGAAATTGCCAATAGTTCTGTGTTCAAGTCTCTTACTGTTTTATTCTGTGAGAATATTATGAGGATCCTGGTGTTTAATCAACCAGTGGCAAACCTGGACACTTACTCTCTACAGTCTCACATGCAGCACCTCATTTGCCCTGCAATTTTAATATTTCTGTGATGATAGCTGAAAAAAGCAAGATGCACATCCAGAAAAGTATCCCATCCCATTGTATTGATATACAATATCTTTGATATTGTATATCAAAGTTTAGAGCATAACAAGACTTTATTATTCTGTGATTATCATATTGAAGTAAATTATTTAGTAGGATAAGTTATACAGACTTTCATTATGACTTGGTAGCTTGATCTTTGTTATTCATGCAATTATGTCAAACCTCATTCCACTTTTTATTTACCATTTCATTTACATACTTTTTTTTTTTTTTCAAATTGCATCTTCAGAGAATGCACACAATGCTCTGATACATTTTTAGAATATACTTGAAGTTTCTGTGTCAGAAACATTTTTAATGCTTATGTCTGTGCATTCAAGTGAAAGAGATCCTTTTACATTAATGTGCTACATCTTACAGGAAGATTTGGTAGTAAATCACTTGTTATTCAAAAGGGAGTTTCCAGTGTTTTGAAATAACTTGATCAGTAACAAGTAGGTCTGGCACATGCATCTAAACTTCATATTCAAGAATCAGGATTTTACTTACCAAATGCAAACCTCAGCTGATTCCTGGCTAGGAGAAGGAGGCAAGTTGTTGTATTTGAATGAAAATAAAATTTCAAGCATGATCAGTCTATAAAGAAAAATAAAAAGGTATCTTTCTATGTCTCTGTAACAAAATCGTTTCATAGGGTTTCATTTCAAAATCTTCTTGTTTTGTTTTCACCATCTGGCATGACCAAATAGTGAAATTCAGCAATGAAAGTTGAATTTGTTTTCACCCATGTGTTAGATTTCTTTAACAAATCTATATGTGTGTAAGTCATTACTGCAATTCATCTGAGGCTGCTTTGAAATTTGATGTTGTTAAGAGTAGCACTATAGTTGAGCAGGATCTTGCCATGTCTGGATTTGGTTTAAAGTGTGAAGTTAGCTGTAAACATTTAAATCTTTGTGAGGAATTGTGTTCTTTTATAAGTTACTGCTTGGTCAGACTGAAACCTTCTCTAGGGGCATTGTTATTACCAGGAGCCTTCTTTGTCTGGCTTCAAATTCATCATCTTCTGGAATAACTCCAGTGACTTCTAGTGGAAGGTGTCCCAGCCCAGTCACAGGGGTGATGGGGGTTGGAACAAGATGACCTTTAATGTCCCTTCCAACCCAAACCGTTCCATGACTGTGTGTTCCTTTCTGGTGAACCTCCATTTTTGACTGGTACAAATAAATCCAAGACTTAGGCTCTTTTGCTGTGCTTTTCATATTTCCAAAACTGTTCCAGGAAATTCCCAGTACCTTTGGAAGTACCTGTCAAAAAATAAGAGGACATTTGTCACCAGAAATGTGGTTTGTGAGGGCACTTTGAGCCTCTTGAGTGACAGTTTCTCTTTGCCCAGTGTCTCTTGCTGTAGTGACAGCACTGCAAAAGTTCTTAGCAGCACACATCTAGTATTCTCCAGTTATTTCAGAAATAAGTGAACTTGAAAGCTGTTTTTATGAGTCTTGTCTTCCTGACTTATGAATCGAAGCAATTTTTG
>VZTT01022500.1:35055-56061 GCA_013400855.1 Buphagus erythrorhynchus
GCCTTAGGGTGTTGTGGTTTTTAAGGGTGGACGCTGATGGCTTTTTTTAACCCAGGTTAGAAATTATTCCAGTAAAGACTCCTGCTGTGTCAGCAGATCTGGAGAAAGGTAATCAGTACAAAATGATGTATAGGTTTCTTTTCTTTAATAAAAAACCCATACCAAACCAAACAAAGCCCCAAAAGAAAACAGAAGTTGAGGGCTCAATGTAAATAAGGAAAAGCTAGCTGCTGCTGCCACGAATGAGTGGTTTAGGTTGCTTAAAGGATCACCAGCAAGAGATCAGCAAAAGCAGGTTTGGTATAAATTTGCAAAAGCATGACAGAGTTTGATGGCAAGGTTCACTTTAGTACTTACTATATAAATAAAACCCACAAATAAAAAAATGTTTGAGGAATAACCTACAAAGTCTTTTGCGGAGACCAGGGACACAAATGGGGAGGGAGGGAAAAGAGTAAGGGATGCAACGGGGTAAGAGATCCTCCTGTTGATTCCCAAAGTTCAGAGTGGACATCCTTGCCAAACTTAGCCTCAGACTGGATCAGCAGTTTAAGTCTAAAGGATTTAGCATAATAATACCATAGAAAATATTTTCCATATATAGTGAGGGGTACTACATGGAAGGTAAATTTAGGATTTTATCTTTTGTTTGACATAAGAAAGGATAACTGGGCACTTCTAAAGATACTTAGGTTTGAAAAATATCACATAATTGTTCACAATCTTTAGGTTGGGTGAATATTACCAAGCAAGATTCAGGATGCATAAAATCACCCTGCATAACCTGAACAAGTGGGATAAACTTTATTGTCTTACAGCTTTGGGGCAGAAGCTCAGGTCCTGCAGTGAGCTCTCTCCTGGCACAGTCATAGCTTTACATCAAAGGAGGTGTCTGAAGGTGCAAGGGAACGCTGTTTCTGGGGGCATTTATCCAAGTTTTGACAAGGCAGTTCAGCAGATATTAGTGTTCCCTGGACTCTATCCTTGGGCAAACTGTTGGATTAGATGACCTTGTGGGGTCTATTTCACTCTCCTTTTCTTCTTTCTGTATCATGCAGCTCACTGTAAGATTGTGCTGTCTGTGCTGTCAAGGAAAAAAATATTCATGTTGATATTTTTCCTGCATGTAAAGGACAACAGCATCTGGCAAAGCAATGTTTTATAAAGCTGCACTTGACCACTAACTTGTTGTGTTAAGGACATTTGAATAGTCTTCCATATTGAAAAACCAGCAAGACTTTAACATCATTGTAGATAAATACCATAAATCTTGAAATGAAAGCATTCTTCTTTCACACATTCCTACTTTTATGCTTTAATTTGTCCCAGCCTACCTGAAGTGTTTTTACTGAAATTAGATCTGTTACTAGTATAAAATTATAGCTGTTCTATTTCTGTGAAATCGAAAAAAAAAATAGAAATGTATCTGGTTATACTCAGCATTGGATATTTTTAGTATTGTTTCCTAATCTTGCTGTGGAAATCTAATGCAATATAGAACATAAGAGATCACATTATTATACTTATAGCTACAATATAAGCAATCAAGAATAAAAAAACCAAAAACAACAAACAATAATGGATATTAAAAATCTAATTATTTGTGTCATTTAGAGCATAGTGTTTGTTTTATATACAGCCATGAATATGGCACATTTGTGTAACACATTCTGTTTATTGAAAAACAAATCCAAGATGAGATAATTTTAACTGCATATGGTATCATGGGAACAGGAGATTTGTGGCAAAACATCAGGAAAAAGAAATCACAGTAATGAATGAAAAAATCAGTAGCTGAGAAACTTACAGCAAGGGACCCATTTGCTCTTTAGGATTGTTATGCTAATTTTTGGGACTTGCTGGAGCAGCAAAGTAGAGATTTTAGGACTAAGGCATCAATTACCAAATACTAATGCTATAAAGATATCATTAGCTTCTCAAGGTAATTTCAAACACCCATTCTTACCCTACTTTTCAAGCGCTGCACTTTTACTTGAACTCTGTAAGAGGTAAAACTCTTCAAAAGTCAATAAAACTTAACAGCTTCCTTAAGAAAACAAAAGTGGTTTCCTTGGGAAATATTACGTTCTAATCCTCCACTAATTTGAAAAAAGATAATAAACTATCTAGAGGCCCCTAAATAAGACCCAGAATTGAGATATTAGACTACTGATATATTATTTTTAAGAAAGTGTGTGCTTGGGTACATTTTAAGCCTTACTAAGCAGTTCTTACCTGAGTTTACATTCATGGCTGTTCACTGCCAAAATAAGGCAGTGCATGAACAAAATTCAAACTATTGATTTTTAGTAACTTATTTTGGCAAAAATATATTTCTCAATATAAGTCACATAACTGCATTAAGTCAGAATCCCAAAATATGAGGGGAAATGATGGGGTGAGGGAGGGACACTGCATCTAATGAAAATATTCCAGTAGGAAAGCAAATGCCTTAACATTTCACTTAATACATTGATTTATAATGCAATAGTCCTGCTATAATGAAATAGTCTTGCTTCTTACTCTCCCTCATTTTGTGAAAACTTAATACATAGATGGAAGTGCTGCAATACTTATGAATGTATGGTCAGGATTATTTGCTTTCCATTTGAGTTCTAAATTAAAAATCTGAAATCAGGCCATTACCACCCATTGAATTCTCAGGCATAGTTTATGGAAACAGGTGTTTCAGGGTTTTGTTGGGTTTTTGTTTGTTTTGTTTTCCCAGTGACTTCTCTTTCTCTTCTCACAGCCACATTTCCTTTAACATTCCCCAAAGCAACAGCTCTCCCAGCTCTTCCTGCAGTATCTGGCAGTGCCAACTCTTCTTGGGGTGCAGCATGGAGAGCTGGACTCAATGAATCATTTGGGTCCCTTCCAACTCTAACTATTCTGTGATTCTGTGATTCTGTCTATATACTGTCTAAAGCTAAAAAGCTACTAACTTAAATACATAATACGTAGTTTGCTTAATGCAAAAATCTAAAGTTAAGTAAGTAAACATTTTATTTCAAAATATAGGACCAAAACACAATGATCAGAAGTCTGAATAGAAATTAACCTAAACTTATGTGACAGATTTAAAGAACAGATTTCTTGTGAGACAAAATTCATAAATACAGAATGTGACAAAACTCTGCCTTGCTACCCAAGATGTTTTTTAATTTTTTTAATAATCACCAATGTATACACAGCTGAAATATTTTAAAAAACAACTGTTTTGCATATATCATCCACCTGGCTTTGTGATATTAAAAAATTAAGCAATGAGATACACATGCAGGAGTCACATCAGCATTGTGGAGATGGTATTGACAGGTAGGTTGAAAGAATTAGCCTTAGAAAACAGACCTATTTTGTGTTATAAGTGCAAATGACATTATTTGGAGCTAGACATAAAAAACTCAACAGCCTTCTCAGCAACTGCTGGTGAGCTGAGCAAACCTCTGATGGGAAAGGCTGATAATGCTCTTTCTGTTCCTTAACTCTTTGCATCATAAAAGATATCAAGAACAAGATGCTCAGAACATTTTGTACTGCTTGATCCTTCCACTGTATCTTGGCAGAGAGGGTGCATGTATAAAATCCACGTTTCACAGACTGATCTGCACGTGTGCTTTGAATGGGAGCTGGGTCTTGCTGTCGTACATGGTGAGCTCCTCTTTCACCTGTTGCCTTGTAGAAGGTACAGAAGGAGTATGGTTCCATTTCCAAACAGAAAATGTTTATGCCTTATTTTTGTTTATTTTTCCCCCATTGCCTCGTTTGGGGGTCTCCTACAGCTGCTGCTTTGCTTCATAATCTCACCTCAAGTATGCAGACTCTTGAAGGTCACTTAAGAGCAGCATTACTTTTGTACCCACTTTAGTCTCAACACAATCTGAGAAGTTTTTGTGAACTGTGCTCTGGCTCACCTCCAGCTTTTTAAATAAGATTTTTTATTCTAAGAGAAAAATGGACATTTTACTGCTATCACTCCTCCTTCTGAAGAGAAGTTTAAGAAATGTTTTTTATAAGACTGCTTTATTATTACTGTGTAGAGTTAAAGTTTCAAAGTGAATGCAATAAAGCACCATCACCAAATGCCCTCTATTATATAATAACTTCAGTTTACTCTGACTCTCTGAGGATCTGAGCAGTCTGAACAATGTTATTTTCTGATATATTACCAGAAGAAAAGAAACTGTGGTTTTCATGCAGAATAATGAAAGAAATAGACCATGGGTAAAACAGAAATGAAATATTGCAGAAAATAGTGGTATATAGAAGACATTAATGCAGCAGATTTATTCCAGGGTTGGAGTAGCTAATATTCTTCACCTTGGTTCCACTAGGTAACAAGGAAAAAGGCACTGATATTTTCAAAGCTCAAGTATCCAGTAAACTCATGCAAGCAGAGGAAAACACATATTGTAATTTTGAATTGAGTTCTGTTTCTTTTTAAAGAAAACATCACCATACAAAGATAAATGTTGGGAGAGACACATTATGGTCTTACCAAGACAACGGATAACTTATGGCTGATGAAGTTAGAGGAAAGACAGTCTGTGAGAGACAAGCTTTTAATGGATTGAATATAAAAAGAAAAAAAATAGCAACAAACAATTTCACCCTGTAAAAAGCTGTCTTAAGAACAAAAGAAAACATTCATTAGCACACAACACAATGTGCTAAAAGATGTGAAAGCAGGAAGAGGACATGTATAACAGAGATAAGGGTATACTGGATTTGGCATCACCCACGTTCAGAGCAATAAAAGAGGTATGTGGGAGGACCAGATGCATCAAGGTTTGTAATACACATTGATTGTCCCAGCACTAGAAAAGGCAGTCACAAAGTGTTCAAAGCAAACCACTTTTGTAAGTGTACTAGGCAGGAACATAGGAAATTAAAGAGCGTGCAATTTTGCAAAAACTCGTAGCAGAGGAATTTAGCAATAGTACAACATTCTTTTATAGCTACAGTGTTAAGATCAAGAAAGGAGTACTAAAAAAAGTATTTATATTCAAATATGACACAAGAGAAAAAGACTATCTAGAAAAAGGTTTTTTGCCATGATAATGTTGATATCTTTTGCATCATTAGAGCTATAGGAAGTGTGTATTAGCAAGTACATAATAGAAAATGACAAAATATAGATTTTTAACAAATTCTTAACAAAACAAATAACGGGCTGTAAAATCATTGCACCTTATTCAAAACAAGATTAGAAAAGACCCTTTTAATATGGCAAAATGCTTCAGAGCAGCGAATACAAAGTTCATCAAGATACCTACAGGCACATCATATGACCAAGGCACATGTGCGTGTAGCTCCAGGACTACGAGCACTGCTACAACTGCCATTAGCAAAATATCTACAGGTAAGAAAAGAACTCTTCAGAACATGGCATACTTGAATATAATGACAAAGGTGGTAAGCTCACTGCAATGTATTGACTCAATTACTGCACTAGAAATCGGAGAGACTGTTCTGATACAGCGTGTTAGCCTTTATGACCTAGAAAGAAAGAAAGTAAAGTGGAATGATAAAATTTACCTGCTTCAGATGATGTAATCGTTTTGCTCCACAGGTCTCATACATTCTATGTACTGTATTCTACCTTAACTTGGCTGATTGCCTTGATTAGGACCAAAAAAAGCCTTAACTTTAAACTATGAGACAAAAGGTATAAAAGAGAAAGATGTGAATTTTTAGAGAAAAGCTTTTGAAAACAATTTGTCATGGATGTTTTGATTTGAAAGTACACACTTTTTTCCTTTTTTTCATATTTTAAAACACATGCAAGCTTAAAAAAAATAGAAAAAAGTCACAGGAATATTGGAGAAATGAGTAAAGGAGTGCAATGGTACTTTCATCAAGCCTAATAGAAATTGGCAAGTAACACACTGTAATATTAAGGAAGCCAGAACCCACTTAGTAACATGCTAGTCAGAACTGTGATGAGTCACATCAATCACTAAATGTGGTATTTGTGACAAACTATTTCCCCAAACAGACCCTGCTTCTACAGGTCTTCAGCTGTGTGTATTTTAATGAGTTGAAGTCTCAAATAACAGTCTGTTGTGGTCTGAGATTTAAATCAGGAACCCAGGCATTAATTAGAGGCAAGAACTACATTCTTGCATGTAAAGTCTACTACAGAATTGGAAATGACCTCAGCAGGGTGACAGCCTGTGAGTGCAGTGCCTTCTGTATCTGGAGTGAGGGTGCTGTGTCTACAGGCTCCCCTTGATCGGGTGCCTTGTAGCAAATCCCAACCACATGGTTGGTTTTGCCTTAATTACCGTCCACTCTGGCTTTCCTCCTGTGACAAGTGTTCCATCTATTCAATGATCACACCAAGCTGCCACTTACTGTGGTGTGCTTGTATCCCACAAAGCCAGCCCTGTCCTGGGCTGCATCCAAAGCCCCCGGGCAGCACAGTGAGAGAGGCAATTCTGCCCCTCTGCTCTGCTCTCATGAGACCCCAAGCTGCAGTGCTGCATCCAGCTCCGGGGTCCTCAGGACAGGGAAGATATGGATCTATTGGAGCAGGGCCAGAGGAGGCCACAAAGATGGTCAGAGGTCTGGAACACCTCCCCTGTGAAGACAGGCTGAGTGAATTGGGACAGTTCAGCCTGCAGAAGAGATGGCTCTGGAGAGACCTTAGAGCAGCATTTTGGTACTTAAAGGGGACTTATAAGAAAGATGGGAACACACATTTTAGCAAGAGCTGTTGTGATAGGACAAGAGGTAATGGTTTTTAAGTAAAAGATAGTAGACTCAGACTAGATATAAAGAAATTCTTTACAATGAGTGTGGTGAAACACTAGACCAGGTTGCCCAGAGAGGTAATAGATGCTCCACCCTTGAAAACATTCAAGGTCAGTTTTAATGGGGCTCTGAGCAACCTGAGCTAGTTGAAGATGTCCCTGCTCATTGCAGGAGCAGAGTTGGACCAGATGACCCTTCCAAACCCAAAGCATTCAATGATTCCATGAAAATGACAAATATTTAGTTGTACTTGCAATATTTGGAACAAAGACTTATGAGTGAAATTACTGCTTGTAATCACTGCTTATGTTGATCCAACAACTAAAGAAAATATAAATCAATTAATTTGTACAGAATCCATATTCCAGAGAGAGGGCACAGCTCAGTTTCTGCCTTTTTACACATGGTCCCCTCACGTCCTGTTGGTACAAGAAAGTGAATCTCACTCCTGAGAGTGAAGATACCAACACATCCTAATGCTTCTAGCACATATGAATATTAATTTTGGCACCTACAACTTTAGCTCATAGATAGGCAGGCACACTGTCAGGTCAGATAACTGGTGCTTAAAAAGGAGCAAAGGATATTAGTCTGACATGGGTCCTGACTGATGCCCACCTACCAAACTGACTTCCTGAGACTACCACATGCATTTAACAGCAAAGCAGACATGTACTGTTAGAGAGAAAACACATTTAAGTAATGAGTTTTAAAAGTTTGGACTCAGGGCTTTTCAATATTCATAAATCCTACAGCTAATACTTACTGGGCAGCTCCTTGAGCAAGCTGCTTTTCAAGCTTTGCATAGATTTCAGCAGTAAGAAAGCAATCAATCCTTAAGAAGATGGTGTTTCCTGCCTTTCCTGGACAGTAAAAGTGATGCTCAGCAGGCTTTTCCCAGCTAACCACATCCTAGGCTGCTTTCTAGGGCCCAAGGCTCATAATTTCCCATCCTTTCTGCCCTCATTTTATTGCATCCTAGTGAATTTCACTGGAGAAAACAATATCCTGCACTTGTTATGTGCAGGTTTGAGTTTGAACAATAGGGTACAACATGGATAATTTTGTAATTCCTATATTATTACAGACTTGGAGAGAACCGAGTCTTCAGACTTCCAGTAAGTCTTTCTCTGTTGAAAGCCAGAGGGAATTGGTATGATTTGGAAAAAAAATACTGTGGTTTCTTGAAACACCAAATGTTTATTTAATCAGTTACCAGGGAAAATATTACCCTTTCCAAGAAAGGTGCATTGTGTTTTACACAATTTGTAGTAACATAGTTACCTTTCTGTCTGAGGTCCTGCATGTTTTAGTACGATTTTTAGTACATTTAGGCTTAACTGGCAGAATAGGGATTTTTTTTGCTCCAGGTCACTCAAGAAAGATTACACTCCTACATATTGTTCTGTGTCAGAGTTGTATGTGCCTGCCTGTTTCACAACAGATGGCTGCATTTCAGTACTTTTATATAGAAGACGTATATGGAAGGTTGAAAAAAACCATTCGTTTTAATTCAACTTCTTCCAGCTGCTTGTATGCTTTACAAGTTGTATCAATTGAGCTTGATGTCATGCAAAAGAATGTTTTAAATAGAACTTTGCAAATTTTTTTCTGTTTGTTCTGGATCAAGATTTATTTGGAATAAATTTATTTGGTTGTACAGAGAGTGCAAATCGAGTATGTTTCATATTGTAACATACCAGACGTTGTTTCATGGGGTATTAAAATCTGTGAAATACAAGGAATAAGAAACCTTAAAACATAGTCTTTTGGTTTTCAGGGGTGAAAGAGCACTTGCAGTTCTGAGAAGGGAGCCTTAACCTGTGCTTCCAAGCTTTGAATGAGCATTTCTCATGCTGGTTTACCTTTTCAGAGCTTTTTTCCTCCCTGTGTTGCAAGGATATGAGTAAGATACATCGCAGATATTTTTTTCCCATGAAATACAAAAGTAAACACATGGTTATTCAATTCATAGATATAACAGTATTTTCAGTAGATCATCAAAGTTTCTTATCAGTTTTTCCAGTAAACGTTGATTTAAAATGCTACTTAAAGTGAGTTTGGCTTCAGTGATTTAGTAATTTTCCTCAGCTTTGCCCTTGTGCTGTGTGACAGAGAAGAGCTGGTCTGGCTTCCTCCGGGCTTCTGTCACCCAAGATTCATTGATGAGACACCTAAGGACTAATAAGGAAGCAATGTAAAGCCTCAAAGCTAAAGAACAGAGTGAATCATGACCTAGTATAACAAATGCTTCCTCTGAAAAAAATAGAAAAATAGGCTTGAGCAAGGTCTTTTAAACTTTGCTTCTCTTTCCTGTTTTAGAACAGGGTGAATCCCAGACCAACTTACAGCCGCACATCTGGGCAACTCATCAGAAATACGGGTTTCTGGCTGGTATTTATAAAGCGGTTTGTATTTGTAATAGAGGCACAAGTACAAATACAGAACGCTGGATAGAGGATACCGCTGTTTGGGGGACGGAAAAAGAAAATAATATCGCGTTTGCACTCATTTCAACACAGGATCTGCCTTTCTCCGTAACATCTGACAGGGACGGGAAGGACGCCGTCGTGGATCCCCGACCCCTCTCATAGATCCTACGGCCCCGGGGAGGGGCTCGAAGGGGGCTGGTGTGCCGGAAGAGTCGCGGTGGGGTCCGAGGGGCTGTATAATTCTCGCTGGCCCAGGCACAGCGCCGCTCCCGCCCGGCTCCCAGCGCGGATCTGTTCTGGGAGCGCTCCCTCAGCACCGGCCCCTCACTGACCGCGGGGGGCGGGGCCAGCAGCAGTGACCAATGAGAAGCTGCGGCTCGTCTCTGACTGACAGGCCACGCCACCCAATAGGAGCCTTCACTTGAGCAAGGCGGTGACACTTGGGGGGCGCTGCTATCCCCGCCCATTGGCAGGGGCCGGGGCGGGGCACCACTCCTGGGCGGGGCTAAGGCCCGCCGGGGGGCGTGGCTTGGGGCGGTATATAAACCTTGCGCGGGGCGTTTTTCCCTCTCAGTGCGCGCAGTGCCGCCGGCGGTGCTGTTTGTGTTGCGGGTCTGTGCGCAGCGCCTGCTGCCGCCTAACAGCCCCTCTTTTATTGTGTGCGCGGGCCCCGTTTTGCCTGGGTCAGCTGCTCTCGAGGCGCGTCTCTTCCCCCATCTTGCCTCCTTGTGCGCTTCCGCAGAGTGGTTTGTCCGCGCCCCTTTCCCGCTGAGGGGAGGCGTCCGCGCCCCTTTTCTTCCCCCCTCCTGGCCGGGGGCTTGCGGCGCTTCCTTCTGGATGCGTCCCCGCAGCCCCGGGCGGGAGGCGGCCAGGGGGAAGCGCTGCCTCCGAGGATTTACCGCCGCCTGGGACTCGGACCCGCTCCTTCCCCGCGGGCGCACCCGGCGCCCCGGCTCCGCTGCCGCTCCGGGCCGCCGCCGCTGCCATGGACGAGAAGTACCTGCCCGAGCTGATGGCGGAGAAGGACTCGCTGGACCCGTCCTTCACCCACGCCTTGCGCCTGGTCAACCAAGGTGAGGGGCGGCGGGGCGGAGCGGGGAGCCTCGTCCCGCGGTGGGGACGGGCCGGAGTAGGCGGCGGATGCTCAGCCGGAGGTTCACCCTTCTCTATTGCGCCGCTTGGAGGGGTTTGTTGTGCTCAGGCTCATGGCGAGGTTCTCGGTAGGGGATTCACCCTTGCCTAGCACCGCTTGGCGGGGTTTGTTGTGTTCCGGCTGTCGGTGTTTTCCGGCTGCCGGCGCCTTCCCCTTCCCCTGCCGGGCAGCACCGCCCGGGCACGGCGCACGCTGCTGCCTTTCCGCACTGCCCCTCTTCCATCGGGGCTTTTTGTGCCATCGCTCCCTGCTCGAATTATGCATTATTCCGAAATGAATGGCTGTGTACGACGGCTGTGCTCTGCTCGGGCTGCGCCCAGAAGGTTTTCCCCGTTTCTGTTTTACCCCGTTTCTAAACAATGCACAGCCGATTGTTTACATGCGTGTGAGCCTTCTTAAGAACGAGCCCACTACCGATGGCCTTTCATAGAAACTTTAGGCTCTGCGGCTGAGATATTGAGGAACCAACAATACATTTTAGTAAACCTTTAAAAAAACCACACACAAAGCATAGTTTGTTTTGCAATTATATAATAGATAATAAATTACTCGCACCCATTCTGCATCTGTCGTGTCAGATGTGCTTTGAAGTGCTAGCTTTTTGTTTCAGTGATGCAATACTGACTATAAAAGTCATTCTATGTGAATTAAGTATGATTTAATGTACGCTTGGAGATAGTGTGTAATTGGCAGGTGACTTTCAAGTACAGCTCTGGAGAGACAGATGCTTGATCTAGTGCTTAATATGCTCAAGTGAAATAAGCAATGAACTGATCCTCTAATACACCAAACACAGTGACAGCCAAAATGATTTTGGCTTCAATTGCAATGATTAAAAAGCCATACTTGGTGTACTTTACATCCTATAACAGGAACTAGTTTGATGTGGGTTTTTCTAATGCATTGTAGGTTTTGATGCCTAATAGATGTGAATGCCTGTCCCAGAATCAGAAGGGGAATTACTGTTGTCTGAAATACTCTAGAGCTAGGGGTAGCTGTCACAATTTCAACTGTGGAATGCATATGCTAAGTGAATTGAAGGTCCATGTCTATGGGTGGTTGGTATTTTGCATATTTTTCCAAACTTTGAATCTGTAAAAATGTCCCTGTTGATTGTGGGGAAAAGGAGAATTATGTTAAAAAAAGCAGTTATTTGCTGTGTTTGCTGTAAATGAAAAAACTTTTAAAAAATAAACTTGATGGCTACAAATTATTGGAGTTCCTCTCCAGGTAGTGAACAATCTTCTTGCATGTGTAAGTTATTCCAGGGAGTTATAGAAGTATGCAATTTATTATTTTGTGAACAGTGTTAAAGGAAGTAAATCTGTCCTTTTGATATTTTTTTGAGGTTCTCATTGAAATGATACACCTTTCATCACGATATCTGCATGCATACATTCAGCTCCAAAAAAAAATTATATTGTCAGTGAAAAAATGTAGATGAACGTGCATCCAACCTCTGTAATCTAGTATGTGTCTTGATTTTTTGTTTGCTTTGAAAGTGAAGTCTTGGATTATATCTGAAGTGTTAGAGGTGGGGAAAAGAGAGATTGATGGTGGCTAATCAACTGGTTAACTGTAGTTTAAAATGGAAATTTGTATAATATCTATGTAAAATAGATAGCTTAATTTTAGAATCACCAAAGAGCCAGGTAAAATGAAGTGACTATGTAATACAGGTGGGAAATATGGCTTCAGGAAGGGATGTTTTACAAACCCATCCTGCCATGATACTAACTTTATCAGAGACTGTTTTTTTTTCTCAATTGTAAATCATTCTATGCACTTAAATGAATGACAGTTATTAGTGGAAATGTATATGTAATGGTTCTGGCTTGGATTCTCTGTGCAGAGTCCACTATTTTCTATATTAGTTCATGTGGAGGCAAATGAAGTAGCTTGTCTAATTCTTTTAACTGGATTTGTTTATCTTTTAAGTTTAGAATGAAATGGGTTTCCAAGTTTGCTTCTTTTGGGTATCTGTGAGAATGTCTTAGCAAGGGTTTTAAGTGCTTTAAATAACTAGCTTAATTATGTAATAGCATTTTAGTGTCTTAGTGGTATTAAATTTGCTGTCTGTATTTACTTAAACTGAAATACTGTACATCAGCTGGCTTTCTTCAGAAACTCAAGACTAATTTGTGAGAGTTGTATGGATGAAGTAGAATCCTTCTGAGATGCTGAAGTAGTTCAGGTGTGTTTACTGCTCAGACAGAAGAGCCAAATTGCTAACAAATTTCCAGTCATGTTGAAATCTGGTTTGTAGGGAAAATCCTGGGTGTAGACTTCTGAAATCTGGTAATTATAGTTTTCAAATAGAAGTGGGTAAATTTGCATATTATGCTTATAATTACACATTATAATTTGTGTACACACAAATTACATAATTCTAAATTTAAAAAGTGGAGCTTGACCTGCTTCAAGTTCCTGGGTAACATTTCAGTTAAAAAAGAATAATGTGGAAATAACTAAGATGCTGTAAGAATATTTTTGTGGGCAGTATTATTGATCTGTCTTTCTGAGTTAAGACATGACAGAAATTTCTCTGCCTTGAAATCTTGTTTTGAAAGCACTAAAATCAAGTATCAGTATCCAACAATGTTCCTGCATAGAAAGTCCTGATTTTTTCTCGTTGAGAACTCTGTTCAAGGATTTCATGCTCTGTCTCATTGGGACACAAATACAATACCTATTGTTTAATTTTTGTTTTAAACAGTCACTGAAACATTTAGCTGCTAAACATTTAGCCTAAATTTTAGAACAGTGGGAATCTTTTCCAGGATACTAGACTTCATCCCCTGTTCTCATTATGATGATGTATTTGTATACTTGAACATTAAGCCATCCTAAAAAGGGGACTTTTTTGCCTGTAAACTATTAAACATGTTACAGATTGGAAGTAGACTTATTTGCATGTGTAGTCAGATGACCATGCTAATAGGATTAATTTGCAGCTGGTACCAGACAGTGGGAACTGGAACATACTGTCCAGTTATTAGCTTATAGTAAGTTCTGTAAATGAAGAACCCTGGGAAAGATGATATTCTATGAAGGAGAACATTTGTATTTTTTCTATTTTCAACTCTCATGTGGTCATCTTTATGTGAAATCTGAAAAATGTTTGTGGGAGTGATGGTAGTTCTGAAATCAAGCCTTATTTTGAAGGCTGACTTTGCAGTTGTGGTTGTATGTAAGTGTTGGTAAATGTGCAAGTGTAGTGTTGATTGTCATGACTTGGTTCACGAGTGATGCTCTAAAAATACTGAAAGATCTGTGAGAGAAAAATTACTTTACCTTCTTTCACATTTATTTATAGTAGTGATTCAAGACAAGCAGTTCGTGAATGTTGAATGAAGTATGTGAAACTACAGATGGAAGAAGCTAACTGTAAATAAAACATGGTGATACCAGACACATTTCTAAGACGAGACATGAAAATGAGTGCTTGGCAGTTGTTTGGTTTGTGTAGATAATTAAATGTGTCAATAATGAAAGTGAGGGCTGCTGCCATTGCTGAAAGACAACTCTCTTGTGCAGACTGGACCTCTTGAGTTCTTCCTTACAAGCTCATTTTAGCTGCTTTGAGATTTGAGGTAGTATCTGAAGTTGGCAAGGCTTCCTTTAAAATGTCAATGAGATGATGTACAAGAATGCCAAGCTTTCCTATCAGTAGATGGCTGTATGTGCTAACTGTATTGAATGGCTTCCCTGAGCCACATGTCTAGTGGTGATCAGCAGGGACTTGCTGTGTCTTGTGTCAAATTTTGCTTGGGAGCTCAATAATCAGACCTGTACCTCCCTAAATATCATGGAGAATGGAGTGTGAGGGAATGTACTCGCTGCTTTGTGGAGGGTATTAGTGGTCTAATATTTTTTTTTTCTCAGCAGAGATGGCTTTGTAAAAATGGTTGAAGTAGAAGCTTAACGATAAATTAAGGTTCCATATGTATTACTGATTTTTGTCATGGTTTAAGCTCAGCTCGGTTGGTAGGTACTGTGCAGCCACTCGTTCCCTTTCCCCTGGTAGAATCTGGGGAGAACTGAAATGTGATACAACTTGTGGGTTTAATGACTGAAATAAAGGAAAATATAATAATTATACTGGAAATGAAAAAGAGGGATAAAACCCAAGAGAAACAAGTGATGCATAGTACAGTTGTTCCCATCTGCTGACTGATGCCCAGACTGTCCCTGAGCAGCAATCAGTGGGTCTGAGTCAGCTCCCCCAGTTTATATACTGGGCATCCATCCTGTGGTGTGGAATATTCCTTTGTCCAGTTCAGGTCACCTCTCGTGGCTGTGCTCCCTCTGGGGTTCTAGTGCACCTGCTCCCCAGCAGAGTGTGAGACACAGCAAAGTCCTTGATTTAGAGTAAGCACTACTTAGCAACAGCCAAAACATCACTGTGTTGTCAGCTCTCATACTGAATCTGAAGCACAGCACTGTACCAGGCACTAGGAAGAAAATTAACTCTATCCCAGCCAAAACCAGGACAACCTTCAATAAATCTAAGTGTGCAAGGGGTTTCGTGTTTTTCTTTAACTTATCAAAAATAAATGTGATTATATGTAGTGACATATGTTGTAACGTAAGTAATCAATTTGCCACTGAAGCATCTGCTTTCCTGTGTGGACAAGTTGTATGGCACAGACACATGGTGCTGCTCATTCCCAGTCACTAATGGTGTTGAATGTACTCCATCAATGTAACCTCAAACTCTCCTTTTTGTCATTATAGTAGCAATTACAGAGACAATACTTGTTTCAAGTGTCCTACTCTTTGAGGATTTCAAAGCACTTCATGAAGGTCATAGGTGTTTTGAAAATGAGATATGACTGTAGAAAACTGATGGTGTTTTAAAATTATTTGGAGCATTGTATAGAATATAGCAAATTTTGTACTCCTCAGGTTTATTTCAGGCAGCTGGTCACTTTTAGTTGCCACTCTTAGAGGTTACCCAGAAATAAACTTTTGACTTTTAGTCTATTTACTAGAAGACAACAGTCTCAGCAAAACATTTTGGTGGAATTGGATGTTTTCCAGGCCAACTGTGATGAGAAATTTAAATGGCAGTAATGGGAATAAAAATGATGTAATTGTTGCACCATCAAACTAGGGAAGGCTGATTTGAGTTCTGTTTTCTTAAAGTAGCATGAAAAGTAGTAACTCTTGGAGGGCATAAGGGATATTTCGGAGTCTGTCTCTCATCTCAGCTATCTGTACTTGGTAAAACTTCAGAAGTTCGCATTTTTGTTATGGTTGCTCTTTGCTTTTTCTGCAGTGAAACCGTATTGGTACAGTCAGAGGGCTTCCTAAAAGTTAGATTTCAATCTTGCTCTCTTAAAAGGCTGAGGAAGTGGTTTATCAGATACTCCAGTCATGTTAACAGGGCTTCTGCAAAATGCAGCTCAAGATCATCATACTTTCTGCACCCCTGGGCTTGTCTCTGTCCTGAAGCCTGACTGAGCCTAGAGCCACTCACTGTGATCACAGTTAGTGTAAAGCTGACTCCTAATTCACTTGCACACTCACTTTGGCAGTCAATGAGAAAGATTGAATTTAAAGGTTTCAAATGCAGGCTGTCATGGTTTGTCACTTTCAATCCTTTTTGACACCAGCCATGCAAATTTAAACTGTAACCTTCTGAGTACTTATTTACTGGGGAAATCAGAAAGAAGGTCACAGCGCTGTTCTTCTGGTCTGTGGCTTGTTTGACATTTCTTGCATGTACTTAAAATTTGTATTTGAGACATTTCTGCCCTCTGACTTTGTTCCCCTCAAGTATAATTAAGAAACAAAAGCATTTAGGATGCACTTTGGTTTGAAAGAATCAAGTATCAAAGTTCAGAAGCGTCTGTAAAGTATTCAGTGTGGTACTGCATGACTTTTTAACTACTATTTAGCAGGATTCAGTAAAGAAACATGTTTAAATAGATTAACTGGTAACTGACACACCTAATATTTTATGGTGAATTAACTGACTGTTCTTAGCTGAGCTCTGCAGGAATCTTGCAAGCTTAATGTTTACATTATTAATACTGTTTTTCAAATAGAAGATAATGAAGGACAGGGATTCTACACTGGGAATGTGGAATATCTTGATAAAGTGGCGTTGTCTGCCCCTGACTCCTGGGAAGCCAAGTCTCACCCATGCCATGGCAGCTGTTTGGTATGGGTGGTGGTAGTTCTGGGAATTTTTTTAGAGCCATATATTTCTAGCCAGGTGTGATTTTTTTTTCCAAGTGTAACACTAGCTAGAAAATTAATATCTTTATGGCCTTAAGCTAAGGCCAGCAGGGCATATGGACTCGGGAATTTAATTTTCTTGTGACATTCTAGTTACCGAAGTCTATATGTCTTAATTTTTGAGGAAATCATGGAAAAAAATACAATGCTTTGCAAGCTTGAAGAAGGTCTGTAAGCCTCTCACTAGTCTGATTGGTGTGTGAAAATGATCTTTGACTTGTGCTTTGAGAGCTTGACTGTCTTCAGCAGTGAATAAAGGTTAGAAGAGGCCCTTTAAACTGATGGTGAAATGTCTGGACAAGAAGTACAAATAAAAAAATGCACAATGCTTTAGCAATGGATGACTAACTCTCAAACCAGATATAAGGACCAGTAGATTTTGCATTTCTTGACATCTTTGCTTCAAAATGAGTTGTATTTATGGACATTTGATCCCTGCTAAATTGTTAATATATTTGAACTGTCAATGATTTGGACTGCACAGTAGCTGTAGGTTGGTTGTTTATGCCAAGAAGCAAATTAAAGAGCTGTAATTGGAGAGGTAGCATGAAGAAGCATTGTTAGACTGACTGATGTATTTTTTTGCCTCAACAACTGAGCAGTGAATGTTTTATTTTTTGTGTTTATCCTATCTTTAAATTTTCCTTTGCTTAAACTCACCTTTTTCATATTCATCACTTATGGTTCTTTTATGTTGTGTTTTTCAGCATTTTACCTTATTGCTAAGGTAAACTTACTAAGAAACTAGGCAGTTAAATGGATTTCCTTTCTGTTCTCCATTTCTGGTTACTATTTGCTGGATGCCTTTCGTTTCTTATTTTGATGTGTTTATCGGACCTTTGGCTGCAGGTAGCAACTCAACTTCAACAAAGTTGCAAGGCAGCAAAAAAATGTCAGTTTAATTCTCGTGGATGGTAAATCTTTCACTTTTTTGGCTTGTATAGGTGTTCTTTTATAGATCTTTATTTTCTAGGAAGAATTTGTTGACAAAGTAATTGGAAACCTAAAAGATTAGAAGTCATTTCAGTAAACCCATTGTACTTGATCCAACAGAAGATTTGTTATAACAACTGCTGCTGTGCTGATCTTCGTATAATACAGTGAGAGTGAAAACCTGAAGTTGCAAATCCTTTGAGGATTTACTGATTTTCTTTGACTTGAATAATCCATCAGGATTGTTCAAAAGGAATAGTCTGAGGAAGATGCCTTGATGTGGTCAAGACGAAGAATATAGGAAAATGTTTTAAGTACTGTGTGCAGTTTCAGACACCACAATATAAATCACAATGTAGGAAAGATATAAAACTATTAGAGGGTGTTCAAGAGGACTATGAAGATGAAGGGTCTGGAGGAGAAGCCATCTGAGATGTGGCTGAGGTCACTTAGTCTGCTCAGCCTGGAGAAGGAGACTGAGGGGAGACCTCATTGCAGTCTGCAGCATCCTCATGAGGGGAAGAGGAGGGGCTGGCACTGATCTCTGTGGTGACCAGGACCTGAGGGAAAGGCCTGAAGCTGTGTCAGGGGAGGTTTAGGTTGGCTGGTGAGGAAAGGTTCTACACCCACAGAGTGGTTGGGCACTGGAGCAGGCTCCCCAGGGAAGTGGTCACAGAACTGAGCCTGGCAGAGCTCAAGAAACATTTGAACAATGATTTCAGCCACATGATGAGATTCTTGAGCTGGTCTTGTACAGGGCCAGCAGTTGGATTTCAATCCTTGTGGGTCCCCTCCAACTCAGGATATTCTATGATTCTGTGAATCAAAATTGCTTCTCCTCTCACTGCTGCTGCGTTTGTTGAATGCTCAGAGAGTAAATGTGTCTGTAGCCTTTTACTGCCTCAGACCATTCAGTGACAGTACTCTGGGAAGCAGATATGTTTGAAAGCAAAAGGTTTTAGATGTTTTCAGCCAATTTTTCCTGCTGCTTTGGGATAAAATGGTGATTTCCAGCTGTAGAAATGGAAGGATAGCTTTTAATGTGGTCATTCTTCCTTTCATGTGTCCTTTTCTGTTGGCTGGTAGTGGAAAATGGTTTTTGTTACTGATTCATTTTGATCTATGTCCTAATTAACTAGAGGTGGTCAAGTACCAATCCTGATGTATCCCTGGTCAGAAGCCCAGTTTCTGCTTCCTGCAGTCACATCTGCAGTATTTGAAGGGTTAAGGAGATTTTTTTATTGCCTTTCTTCTGCTATTAAGCAGAAATGCTATGGTGCCCTCTATGCTGACTTCAGTGGTACAGCTCCATATGGGGTAAAGCAGTGAAGTAAAAAAAAAACCACCCCTTCCTTCTCTACCCACCTCCAGATGAATGCTAAATGATAAATTTCACTTCTATCAAAGTGAAAGGTGCTGTGGTTCATCATGTCTGTTTGGTTATTTGACTTTTTATTGTGTTTAACTGTACCCCATCTCCCCTCCTGAGCTTGAAGGAAAGCAGATTTTTCTCAGCTATAGAAACACAGTTTGGGAATGATGTTCTTGATCCATTTGTAGAGTCATGAAAGTTCAGAAAGCATTTTTTCACTTTGATAAGTATCCAACTGCTTCATGACGATTTCCAGCCTGTTATTTTAGGCTAAAGAAGTCCTAATTTTGAAGAAACTTGAGTACAGATCAGTTTTCTGCCTTTCTTTAAAGGGTTCCCCAAAATCTTTATGGTGATTGGAGATGTTTCTCAAAGCAAAAGTTTGTTCTTAATGATTGATTCAGTTTCTCCATTTAAAGCCTGGTGTATCTGGAGGAGCTACCTTGTTTCACAGCAGAAGATACCTTTAGCCCTAGTTAACACTTGCTCCCTATGTAGGGTTATCCCAGCAATATCCTAGGTTGGATAGTCTGCAAGGTGAAATGCAGCACCTTAATACTAGATCTTAAGATTGGAAAAGGCTATTGTGGTCCAATTTGTCTTGTGTACACAGATTGGTCTTAAAGATTCTTTTCACTTATCATATACCCTTGACCTTTTTATTGCACTGTGCATCCGTGGTCTGGAAAAATGATTAGGTTTTTATTGGCCTACTGTATAAAAGCATACAACAAAAGATTTATCATGTTTTTAAGGCTTACTGTATCTGTTCTTTAGACCTTTCTGTTTCTGCAGGCACCTGAGTCTTCACAGAAGCCTGTTAATACCATGTGAAACAAATGCTGGGCATGATGTAAGTGTAGTCACAAAGTGCTTGTGAGGGTTGTGGTGTTTTTGGCTAGGGTTAAATTTTTGTCCTAGTAGTCAGTGTGGGGCTGTGTTTTGTATTTGTGATGAAAACACTGTTGATAACACAGGGATGTTTTCATTACTGCTTAGCAGAGCTTACACAGAGGCCCTTTCTGCTCCTCACCCCACCAGCGAGGAGGCTGGGGGGAACAAGGAGTGGGGTAAGACACAGCTGGGACAGCTGACCCCAACTGACCTAAGATGTTCCAGACCATGTGACATCATGCCCAGCATATAAAGCTGGGGGGGAAAAGGGAAGAGAGGAAGTTGGGAGTGATGGTGTTTGTTTTCCCAAGTCACCATTATATGTGATGGAGCCCTGCTTTCCTGGGAAGGCTTGAGCACCTGCCTGCCTGGCTGTGGCAAGTGGTGAATGAATTGTTTTGCTTTGCTTATGTGCGTGGATTTTGCTTTACCGACTATTAAACTGTCTTTATCTCGACCCATGAAGTTTATTCATTTTACCCTTACGATTTTCTCCCCCATCCTCCTGGGGGGAAGGGAGTACCTCTGTGGAGCTCAGCTGCTGGCTGGGGCCAAACCATGACAGAGAATTCATGACCTCTGAAGACTTTTTCCAGCCTTATATCATCTGTGAATTTGAGGATCTTGGGCGATTACGAACTATTAATATGGGCACACTTTGGACAGAGCAGAAGCCTTCCACAGTGGGTTTTCCTACAAGATTCTAATACAGCATCTGCATGTAGTGATGCAGAACTCCTGACGATGTAGCTTATGCAGAAAGATTTTTTGAACGCATCTTTGCCAGGCAACTCTATTACGATTATGGCACTAGTTATCAGAGAAGGCACTGTGTATGTTTCATTTTGGGGAGCTGTTTCGGGAGGGTTTTAGAGAGCTTCGGGAATTATTTCCGTAGCGGTGCCGCCCGCGCCGAGCGGCGCCAGGAGGGGGCGACAGCGGCCCGGCCCTGCGGGGATCCCGGGATCGGGCGTGATTTCCCCCGGGATGGGGCGTGATCCCCCCCGCCGGGAGAGCCGGGATGTGATCCCCACCCCCAGGGAGAGCAGGGATTGGGGCTGGAGGATCGGGCGTGATCCCCCCCGGGAGAGCGAGGATCGGGGCTGGAGGATCGGGCGTGATCCCACCCGGGAGAGCGAGGATTGGGGCTGGAGGGTCGGGCGTGATCCCCCCACCGGGAGAGCCGGGATGTGATCCCCAGCCCCAGGGAGAGCAGGGAT
>VZTT01022500.1:56334-77385 GCA_013400855.1 Buphagus erythrorhynchus
CCCCCCCCCAGGAGAGCGAGGATCGGGTATGATCCCCCGGGAGAGCTGGGATTGGAGCTCCTGGGATCGGGTGTGATCCCGGGAGCGGGTGTCAGCCCCTCGGGAGAACTAGGATCGGGAGAGTGGGAGCGGGTGTCAGTCCCCCGGAGATCCAGGACTGGGCTCCAGGGATCGGGTGTCTGTCAGCCCCCTCGGGAGAGCGGGATCGAGGGAGTGGGAGCAGATGTCATCCCTCCGGGAGAGCGGGATCGGGCGTGCTGGGTGCCAGCGGTGTTGGCCTGTCACAGCAGCTCGGCAGCCAGATGTGTTCTGTCTGTCCAGTATCTCAAGGTGCAGGTGTGTCCCATCTCAAGGTGCAGGTGTGTCCCTGTCCAGCATCATCTCAAGGTGCAGGTGTGTCCCTGTCCAGCATCTCAAGGCACTGTCCTGCTGTAACCCCAGCCCGCAGCTCAGCCCCCGCAGCTGCTCCTCCCTCCCCTGCCAGGCAATGGAGGAGGGAATGGGAAGAGTAAAAACTGCAGAACTCTGGGTTAACATAGGTTACCTTGGCAAGCAAGGTACAAGCTGTGCACACAAGCGAATGAAAACAAGGAATCCATTCACCACCTCCCATGAGCAGGCAGGTGTGCAGCCATCTCCAGGAAGGCAGGATTCCATCACACTTGACTGTGGCTTCAGGAAGCAAACATCTCCATTCGAACATCCTCCCCTTCCTTATTCCTCCCACTCCAAATGTCCACCTCTTCCTTCTGCCCCTCGCTTTATATACGGAGGATGATGCCATATCATACATGGGGGTGGTTTTAAACTAAAAGAGGAGAAATTTGGATTATATATGAGGAAGAAATTCTTCTGTGTGCTGAGGCACTGGCACATGTTGACCAGAGAAGGTGTGGAAGCCCCATCCCTTGGAGCGTTCCAGATCAGGTTGGATGGGGCTCTGAGCAGCCAAGAGGAAGATGTCCCTGCCCATGGCAGGGGGTGTGGAACTAGATGGTTTTTAAGGTCACTTCCACCCCAAACCCTTCTATGACCTGAAATAGCTTTGGCCTGTGGTGTTTTCTTCATGTATGCTTGAACTATTAAGTCTGCTGTCAGTCCAATTTGATAAGTGTTGAATAAAATTTTAAAAGAAACTTTCCCAGACTTCTAAACTTCAAGATCTTGGAAAATATTCCTTTATTATCAGCTGATTAAATGGAGACTACAGGAAAATTACTGTAGTAGTATTTATAAATTATTTATTTATAGATGCACTTATATAGTTTGCAGATCTGAAATAATAGGCCTTATTTGAAATCCTAGGTAATAGTTCACGTAGTTCCAAGATAAGGTTAATTAAAAACGCTGGTGTGTGTTTCATTCACATAAGTGGCAAGTAGCTGACTGTGGGATCAGATCTATAAAGAACTCTAAGCAAATTATCCTTTAGATTAATGCCCTGACAGTGGAAAATTGATGTGACTTGCTTTCTTAACTGGTACATCATAGTTTCTTTAGACTTCAGTGGTGTGCTGAGCACTGTGCTAACATAATGTATTTTCTGCCTCTGAGTAGGTTGTAGGTCCTGAAGGCACCAATCCCTTATTCCTGTTCATGTGTTCAAAGCAATGACCAAAGCTTCCAATGAGTGCCTGGGCTCGGAGGCAGCTTGCTATGCCTTGCATGAGGCTGATGCTGAGTATTTCTTTAGTTACTTGAGGCAATAGCTAAAGTACTCAACTTGCTGGATAGCCGCCTGCTTGGTCATTTTTCTGGGGAAAGCAGTGAAATGGATAGGAAATAATTGCATCAAAAGTACTTTTCTTTCCCACTTGGATAAAGTATAAGGTAAAACTGTGGGCTTAATTTTTTTCCAGTTCTTTCAGAATATTTTTCTTAACTTTGTGTTATTGCACTGGAGTAGTAACTGGCTAGAGCTCAACCCTGTGGCTTGTATTTCAGTAAGTCTTTTAGCAGTAACTATTTGTTATTTCCCAGTCTGTGCAAATGATGCTAATCACGTAGGTATGTTTTGTCAGCACCTGTATGAGGTATTTTTTTGGCTCCTCATTTGGAAAGGTTTCATTGCTGTTATCAAAGCTGAGATTTGAAGCTTTTCTGCAGAGTCATTGGGAAGAGCTGAGTGGAGGGAGTACAGAAAGCAGAGTTCCTTTATTCAGGTTTGGTACCTTAAATATGACTCTGCATACTGTTAGTAATGGATGTCAAGCTGTGCTGTAATAAAACAAATGTTAGCATTATTTTTCTTTCATTTTATTGGTGACTAATTAGCTGTTTGAGCTGTATCAATTATAGTCAATCAACTTTTTGTAATAACACCTTTTCCCCTTACAGTATTTCATCCTCAAGACAGCCATCCTGACATGGAAGAAATTTTACATGTACCTAATTGAAATCCTAACAGAATAGTGAATGCAATTTCAAGCTAAGCCACAAAATGAAGAAATAAGAGCAGATGATCCCTTCAGAAAAATAGATTAAACAGAATAGATACTCCTGGCCAGCTACATAGTTAATCTCATGCTTCTTGTCAAAGGTTACTGCCAATAGTTATTATGCAAGGGTAAAGTGAAAGCTGTATGAATTTAGTGAAAAAAGCTTTTCTTCATTCCCAGCTCTTTCTGGTAATTTAGTGCTATGTTAATATTTTTAAAGATACAATTATAGCAAGTATGAGTAGTAACTTATTTAATAAGTTGTGCCTTGCTCTAGAAAGGGATCCTGCAAGAAGAGCGGCTCTGGGAGTGTAGTTCCATTTATGATCAACGAAAATTCATTGTAGCATTTCTGGTATTTTCTGTCTCCGTGATACACTGATGATTGAGTCTTTAAACCACATGACAGATTTGGTAGAGGGTTTGTGAACATATCTCTGTCAGCACGAGAAAGAGCTTATATTCCCCATGGTTAAATGTTCTTTTCAGGTGTATTACTGGACAGTCAGATTTTTCAGTTCAGTAGAGCACCTTTATTTCTTGGGTGTATGCAAAATAACACATTCCAGCCTTTTTAGGTGGTTGCTCTGTATGTGATTGGACATGTCATTCCTGCACTTGCTCTGAGGTCATTGAATCCAGATGGGGAAGTGAGATTGGAAACTTAGTAACACATGACCCTTTCTCTAGGAAGATTTCTTCCCGGGTGCAGAAGTATCCATTGTGCCTGTTTGAGTTTCTTCCCAAACGCACTTTTTGGCTTTGTTTCTCTCTAGTAGCAAGGAGCAATAGGAAAATCTACCCTATTAATTGGTTACTGCTGTCTCAGCCGTCCTTCATCTTTTAGGTACCCAGACTAAGTTTCTTAAGCAGCTGTATTTTTTTCAAATGCATTCCATTTGTCCTCTGCCACATCTAGAAGATAACTTCATTCTGTACTTTTGGAAAATGGAGCATCAACATTTTCTTTCCCATATAAAAGCAATTTGAGCATCACTGAATCAAGAAGTAATGGCACCTCAGGTAGTTTGCGTTGGCACTTTTCTTATTGTTTCTTGGCAGACAGAAGTGATGAAGGAGCAGAAACTTGAATATATGGGGCTGTGAAGGCAGGTGGGGGACAGGCAGGCCAGGTGTCTGGTTAGTAGCAGCTTCTGCAGGCTCCCAACACTACTGTTAAAAATATGACCAGTTTTGTTTTTGCTGTCTCACCTTGAATGTAGGTGAACTTCCCTGGCTGTGAATTGTTCCATTGCACTTAAAGATGTCAGCTGTCTTGTGCCTGTGACACTTTGTAGTAGTTGATTTGCAGTGTATAATCTGTAGAAATATACTGAAATCTGCTATTTAAACTATTGAATATAGGGATTACTCCCCTAAGAACACACATTCTCATCACTGGGAAAAAATTTGTGTTCAGTAAAAGTAGGCATTTTGAAATTAGCTGGATTAAAACTAAAATAGTAACATGTCTAAAGTTAATTTAACAAATAACTGTGTGACATAATTTGCCTGCAGTAAAAGTTAGGCATCGCATATTAGATTTCTATATAAGCATTTGATTTTAAACTGTCTTCAAAACAAATTAGTAAGACAAACGAATTTGCAATGTCTTGACTGCTGAATAGTTGCAGAGAACATGCAGTTTTCCTGATTCTTACAGCTATACCATAACCATGTCTGTTGGAACGAAACTTGGACCTTTAAAAATACTTTTTACTGAAGAAAGATGCTTTTTGTAAACAAATCTACTAACCCAAAATACAACTTATTCAGAAGGAACTGCTCAGTTCTGTTTAAGGTAAACATGAAGATTAGTTTTTTAGAGAAAGATTTTTGAGTCAGAGTTGTTTCTTATGGCAGGTAAACCCATACCATAAATGCTACTAAAACTGTAGTATATTTTAGCTTTGTTAGGTGTGTTTTACCAAAAGCTTACTAGTATAAGTTGGTAGTTACTTCATATATTTTTGCAGGCATAAAACGTGGTCTTTTCATCTTTTCTTAAATTTGGAAAGATTAATAATGTTGTATTAGGTGAATTCTAGAAATACTAGTTTAAGAAAAAAACTTTTTTCATAGATGCCATGAAAGTTGAAAGATTACCTTCCTCAGGGAAGATGCTGCATGGACAGGGACGTGGTCCTACAGAGGGAGAGATTCATTGCAGCTGTAGATGTGGCTGCTTTCCTGCAGAAACTGGTCTGTTGAAAGATATTTGATCCTTTCCATATGATTTGCAGCTGGATTGAGTCCATAAGGAGGACTTCCAAGCTTTATTACACTTCTAGGGGAGTCTTATCTTGTTCTACAGTTCTGTGGAGTGGTTCAACTAATTTAATAAGAGTAAGTTTAATAGCATAATATTTGGGAAAAAAATTGAATGTGGTGGCAATATGCATTAATACTGTGTAACATGTGTCTTCCCACACAGAAAATAATTTTGATTTGCCTGCTATTGAGCATGTGGAATGGATTGTAATTAATGTTATCCCTCTAGTAGTTAATTTTTAACTTGGATGCTAGAAGTGTATAACATCCAGTTTATGTTGAAGCTCATACATAAAATTACCACACAAATTTCTTTAAGCTGCACTTTCCCATAGGACAGTAGATGTGCAAGCTGCCTTTATATGTTTTTCCTGCCAAGTTACATTACTGCAGCCCAGGACTGTAATGGGTGACAAAAATGAAAGTACTGCCTACAATAATTTTGTCAAAAGTGGTGCTTTGCCTCTTTTATCTGCTGCAGTGGAACCGATGGAAGGAATTCCTTCTGAAGGAATCATGAAGTGGTTTGGGTTGGAAGGACCTTAAAGGTCACCTAGTTCCAATCCCTCCTGCCATGGGCAGGGACACCTTCCACAGGACCAGTTTGCTCAAAGCCCCATCCAACCTGGCTTTGAGGTTAGAGGATTAGGATTGTGTTAACCTAATCCAGGATGGTGTGTTGGAATTAGTCCCTTTTCTTTCACATGTGCCCACTGCAAAAGAAAAGGGACTTGTTAATATTTATCTATTTAATGTCCAATATGTTTGTTTCCTACATCTGTGGATCAGAATGCACGAATGCTTTAGGTTGTTACCTTTTTCATAAATATAATGAAAGCATTTTTAAAATTTATGATTTTTTTGTTTTGTTTTAAAGAGTAATATACAACTCATCTATTTTATGACCCATGACATCCACCTGTTTTTGTGGTTTTATGTTCTTTCTTTACAAGGTTACTTTTTAACAGCTTACTTGCATATCAGTAGTGTGTGCTTTAGTAAACAAAGTTTCAGACACGGAAATTTCAGGATTCTGAGAAACTTACATCAAAGGCCCAGGAAGCTTGTGTTAAAAATCAGCAAGATGAGAAAATTATGAACAGTAGGTTGGAACAAGAGACTCTACATGAGGGTTACTCCAGTGTACACTGTTTTCTGTGGCTCATCTTTTAGAGGCTCTAAGCAGTGTTTGCATTCACTTTGAGTTCACTTGATCAGTGCAATGCCACAGAATATATAGATGTTTTTTATCAACTCTGTAATAAGATTGAAGTTATACTTGTTGGTAGAGCTTATGTAGGATCAGTGAGTATGAGTTTAAGTCATAGCAGGTCTAGTGCTAACTCTGAATTTCACTGAATTAAATATAAGAATTTAAAAACACTATAGATACTTGTAATAGCTTTATCTCTGTTCCTTTCCCTAACTCTGGGTGAAATATAGACAGTGACAAGTTTTTATTGGACAGAAAATGCATTTTGGACAGTGTGGTGTTCTGGCAAGCAGTGGGAAGAGCTGCATGCTGTGTGCATTTTCAGCCATGCACATTGGAGAGGGAAAACAATGGACTGCTGTACCCTGGGTCTGTTGCTATGTGTTTCTCTGGACTGTTTTAGCATTCCTATGATGAATGAATAACATTAATTTTTGCTGTGCTTTCAGGTAACAAATCATGGTTTTCTATGTTCCAGTATTTCATGATAAATAATCTCGGGCTGGGGGAAGAATTTATTAGAACTAGTATTTTTTTTAAAGTACCAAAGATGGAACAAATCTTTCCTTCAAAAAATAATTTCAAAACTCTTCAGCAAAACAGTGGAAATCAAGACACTTGCTAAAACTTGCATGAGAGGAAGGATCACCACCTCCAAAGTGCTGGCAGTGCTGTTCTGGTGCAGCCCAGGTGCTGGTGGCCTTTGCAAGGGCACCTTCCTGGCTGGTTCAGCTTGTTTGATTGTTTGAGCTTCAGGTCCTCTTCTGCAAAGCTGTTTTCTGGCTGTTTGGTTCCCAGGCCATTCTCTTGCATGGGGTTATTCCTTCACAGGCACAGGACTTTGCACTTCCCTTTGAACTGCATAGGACTGCTGTCAGCCCATTCCTCCACCTCTTCGAGGCACTTCTGAGTGTCATCACAACCCTCTGGTGTTTGAATTTGCTCCCAGTTTTCTGTAATGTGTCGAGCTGCTGAAACTTCACTCTGTGCCATCAGCCAGGTCATTGATAAAGATGTTAAATATCATTGACCCTCAGAGCTCACCACTGCTGGCTGGCCTGGCTGTGATGCCCCTGACAGAGTCCTTTGAGCCAGGCAGGTCAGTTTTCAGGCCACCTCATGGTCCATGTCTCTATCCTGCACCTCATCAGTCCACATGAGGATGAGGTGTGGGAGGCTTATCAAAAGCCCTACTACAGATGGGGTGGACACATCAGCTCTTGTCTCATTGTTCATAGCACTGTTCAGTACAGGTGACTTCCTGGCCATAAATTTGTGCAAACTGCTCTCATCTTGTCCTTCTATGCTTGCAAATGGTTTTCAAGAGCTGTTTGCTACATCACCTTCCAAGAGATCAGGGTGAGTTTTACCATACTGTGGTGCCCCAGATCCTCCTCCCTGTTCTTGAAGATAGGACTGCTTTGCCTCAGTCATCCCTGATGACCATGACCTTACAGAAACAGTGGCCTGTTGATGACATCAGCCAGCTCCCTCAGTATTTGTGGATGTTTCCTGAAACTTCTGCTTTAGTGATGATTTCAACTGAATAATGACTTGCAAGAAGGTGTGAGTTGTATTTTACTGGTATTTATCAGTGGGGTATGACACATGACTGAATTAAGGATTGCCAGAGTGTGATGCTCTGCCCTGGCCTTCTGTCACTGGGATGGAGGCTCCTGGCAAAGCTCTAGTTACCTAAAAATGATTTTTAGAGAAGTAGAAGTTAACACTACTTTGTCCTGCTGATGGCTACATAAATCTTGCATAATGCTAAGGAAACAGCTGTACTTATTTGTGTAACTATCATTACACGAAACACAGGGTTGTTTTGTTAGCACAGCTATCTTCTAGTATTAAATATGGTTTGTTTGAATCTGCTGGCAGATTTTTAGACTACAATCTTTGCCTGTGCCTTAAAGTGTGGTCTTAAGAGTGCTCAAGTCTGTCTGTTTTAAGTGTCAACAGCTGGATGTGCTATGGCTACTGCTTCACATTGGCAGTAGTTTAAAATGTGATATTTGCATATTGAGAGCTGCAGGTTGTATCCATTTTTCAGTTGAGATGTGATTTAGACATTTTCTTGTGAAAGTTGTCAAAGGAGTCACAGAAAGTTTGTAGTACTCTGCAGTGCTAAGTACATGGTAAGGAATAAAGATTATAGGCACTTCCTGATGTCTCACCAAAATGTCCAGTGAAATCTTGTGTAAGAGCTACCTGGCTGTGTTCATATGCCTAAATGAAAAAGGTGGAACAATTGCTTGTAAGGACTCTTGATAAGGAGTATTAACTTCATTTTGCCTGAGTCCTATGCACCAAGTAATATAAGATGCTCTGTATATTGGATTTTATTTTTAAGTTACAGAACAAATGAGTTGAGTTCTTGTAGTTAGTGGAAGCCTGACATAGCTAATTTAAAAATATTCATGCTTAAAGAAAGATCTGCAGCAGATAAATGTACAGTAGGTAAATCATACAGCTGATTTTAGCATTTTGTTATAAGCTATCTTCACAATAAGATAAATAATTTTCAGTGGAGTAGGTTGAGGATATGGGACTGAAGTCTGTCTACATCTTATTTTCTTCCTGAGCAAGACTGATTACACATCTATTAATACCTTGTACATGATTTTGACAGTTCCTACTGTGGTACTTCCTACCTTACTGCTAATATTAATCAGTCTAAACAGATTTTAGTGGAGTAATTTTTGATGTGAAGGTAATGGGTGTTCAATTAGTTTTGAATTGCTTAAATAAAAAAGCCCATTCAAAATATTTGTCATATTGGTGACTGAAATGTATTTTCAGATCAGTGCAGATAGTTGTACTTAAACTGTAAAATAGAACTTATAATGTCTGTGAATGCAATTTAAATAAAGATTGGTATGAGTCCTTCAACAGGGGTATTATTATTAATTTGAAGATTCTGAATACTGTAGACATCATTCTAGTATGAACTGCTTATTTTATTGTAAATTGAAATGAGATTCATTGTCAGTTGCTTTTACAAAATTAAGGTGACATATGAAAGACACTTATTTGGAATTCAACTTTTGTAATAATGCGCATTAGTTGAAACAAATTAGTGTGGCTTTTTATGCACAGTTCATAATATTAATGCTTTATTTTCTATGTCAGTTCAGAATTAGGACCTATTATGGATGCAAAACTGTGATTTTTAAAAACACTTTTTAAAGGATTAAAATGTTGGCTGAGGAGAATAGGTCAAGTTTTCTGAGGGTCTTAAAGGAGTAGGTACAGTAATAGATCAAAAGCATTAAAAATTCAAAATTCTGTTCCATTTTTATTTGTGTTTTAGATCCATTCAGGATGAGTCTAAATGTTGCCATTACACATATTTAGATTCCTTATTTTAAATATCTTGAGGCTATATTTGTTGCTTGATTACTTTAGTTCTCTAATTTTCCTCCTTTTTTTTGTTTTTTTATGACAACACACTAATTGGTTTTTACTTTGGAAATATCTTGGAGGGCAGAAAAAGAGATATTTGTCTAAACATTTACTCATATCAGAAAATGCTTAGTTGCTGAACTTAGTAGTGTGTTTTTCTGCGGGATTGGGATGCTATATACAGTTGAAATTGTGAAATTCTGCTTTTTTTTTGTGAATGTCTACACAGAGAAACTGCTTTGAAGCAAACTAGACTATGCTAGACATGCTTTAAGATGCTCAAAAGTAGGAGGCCTCTTCTAGTTTAGAGCAAAAATTGGGAAGGTTGTCCAGCTTCATGCTGATCAAGAGGATGGGGAGTGAGTAGTAGGTCTCTTAGAGGCTGTTGTAAGAAAATTTGTGGGGTTTATTTCAGCAAGCCTTTTGAAATGTATTAAAGCCTTAGTGTGGTGATTCTAGTTCAAGCTCATGCTGCTCAGTACTGTTTTCAGCTCAAAAGATGAGAAATACTGGTTGGAGAGGTGCTGATTCAAAGAACTTTTAATTATCCCCTAGTAGGACAGGGATTAAAGGAGTCCAGGGGAAAAGATGTATAATCTGAAGTACAATCAAGCCCATTTTACTACAACAATAATGAGATTAAGCTGTCATAAATTTAATCAAATTTAGAATTGCAATTGGGTTCACCATCTTGTGTTACTGTTCTCTGGGTGTACAGAACTCCTGGAAGGACTGTGGGCAGTTAGTCAGCATCTGGTGCATCACACTTCCTGTGACTTGGCTTTGTTGGGAAAGTTGCAATGTGTTTTTAAGAATAGGTATTCTTAAAATGTGTCTTCTGAGATAAATTATGGGTTTTGCCACAGTGAAAATTTCTGAATAAGCAGTATGGAATGCTGATATTGTCAGCTTTTTTTCCATTAAGGAAAAGCTGTTTTTTTTTTCTGAAATTCTGCTGCAACTGACTTGGAGTCCGCCTTTTCCTCTGGGAGATTGTCTCTTACCAAAGCTTGAATGTGTTCCTTAAAGGGAGTCTTCATAAAACGCAAACTAATAAATCAAGGTCTGTTTTTTGTAGTACCATGACTTGGATTTTTTTTCTGATGTGAAACCAAAAGGAATCTTGCTGCCAGAGGAGATGGCCATCCAGCTCAGTGTTCTGTCCCCAGCAATGGTCAAAAGCAGTGAGTTTTCAAGAACTAAAAAGGACAGGGGAAGTATGTAAAGATACTTAGCCTTCACTTTGACTTAAGAGCTTTCTGAATTGAGGAGGGTGTGATTTTTCTAAGTCAACTGTGAAGTTTTGAGAATTCACTGAGAAATATTATTGCTATTGGGCTATGCTTCAGTATCTGTATAACATGCTTGATTGAGTCAGTCTAAATTTTGATGTTTCTTTTTCTTAGATACAAGGCAATGAAATTGCCCAAATAAAGCAAAATCTATTGCTTCTATTGTATAATGTTAGTAATTTTCAAGCCCACTTGATTTAGGAGTATTTTTAAAGGATAATGTAATTCTTAGAATATTTTCCCTTTCAAAATGAATGTGGAAACTACTTCTAGTGCAATTGCAGTGCAGTTCCATCAATGCCCTGTTCTCTTAAGCCATGATCATGTGGATATCCTTGAATGAGCCTTGCATTTTTCACTTGTTCTTCCATCCAAAGTAGGAAAAAGTCAAAACAAAATTATTTAGATATAAAGGGGTGTTTGGTAAGACATCTGAATCTAAGGAAAAATAGTAGAAAGTTTCTTAAGGATTTGCAGGCAAATTGACCTGGTTTCTGTTTCCCCTGATCTTGTGTAGGGGGAATATTACCTTAAGGACAAATGCAGTGAACATTTCTGTTTACTTTGAGGTTGACATTTGATCTTATATTTTTATATTGATTTGCTACAGACAAATAGGGCATCACTGTGCTCAGCATCAAACACAAGTATTTATATTGGCTTAGCTGAGGGAGCTGGAATCCTGGATTGCAGTTCTGCCCCAGGAAGATTAATTCTAACTGAAGAATAATATGAAACAATTCTACTTCATCCTTATCTGATGTATCTACCACTGTTATGTGGTGAATTAACTGAGGACTAATCATTGCTTAGATCTCTGCTATGATTAAATGTAAAGAAAAAAATCCATGCAGTTAAATTCCTGTTGCATTAGCTGCATCCTTGGTCTGAGAACATGAGATTTTAATCTCTAGCATTAGGGGAGCCTTTAATCACATGTTTATTTACTGTTTGTGATCTAGGAAATGGCATTGCTTCATATAGCTAAGCCATGCAGAATGTAATCTAAGGATTAAGAAAAGGCAAATCTTCCTATCCATTTGACCTTGAAAATCTGATTGGATTTCCTGTGTGATCTGGCATGATTTTTCCCTAATTATCTAAAGCTTGATGTATGTGAATGATATTGCAAGAGCTGGGCAGATATGAGTAAAATTCTAATATTCAGCTGTATTTTCCTGTTCGTCTTAGATTTCAAGTGCAAAGAAGTAAAAAAAGTGAAATCTGATATAAAATGTGATCAATGGACTGGACTTTGTTCATACAAAACTTGAGTCTTTTACAATAACAAAGAAGAGGCAGAAAATCTTAAATCAGCTTGCTTAACATCAGAGCATAACAGAAAAAAATACTTAATTTTACTTTGTACTGCATTGGCAATGGGCTGTGGCTGTTTGTTAGTAAAGTAATTTGTCTTTAAAATGAATGGGGAAAATTGTCATCCATTTTGCTGAGAGTTGATTTGCAGCCTCTTCTGAAGGGGTTTCAGTAGCTTCTTCAAGCAAAAAGAAAGTTGTTTAAACAGTGCAAGTAAAAGAATAAAGGGTTTTTCCTTAAAATGTTCAATAGTGTGTAGATACTTGGGGTAGGAAAACTGATTTTTAGAGTGAGTAATGTGTTTCTTTTAATAATTATTTCAGCAACTTGAAGTTCAGTATCTAATAGAGCAAGAAGAGAATGGTCTTTTTATGCTTAGCTCAAAGTAGTCCCATATTATGAGCATATTTAGCATTAATCACATTGTTGCAATCAAGTACTTCAAATACCTAATTCAAATAACTTTCGAAGCTAAAGTGTTTAGGAAATACAATTAGCAGTGTATTGACCTCTTAAGGAATTTATGCAGCTGGCTCAGCCAAAGAATGTTACTGAGCTTAACTCTTCAAGAGCATTTTAAGTGCATCTGAGGGGTCTGAAACAAGCCATTTCCAGGTGTAATATTTCTTAGCAATTTCTAGGAAGTTCCTTAAACCACTGTTGATTCATAAACTTGTGGTTTATTGTTATTTTTGTGGTCTGCCCACTTTCAGGTGGGCAGGGGAATTGCAGTGTATGCCATGCTGTGCATTTGGGGATAACAGCGTATGACTCAACATGAGAAAACAAATTTTTAGCTTTACCAGTTCATAAAAACTTGGTGCACTTTGTTGAAGGTACTCTTGTTTTGTAAGTTTAGATTCTTCAGGAAAATGTCCTTTACTGTAACAGTAATTACAGTGAATGAGAACTCATCAAGGTTTTGCATCAGGCTGGGATCAACTGGACTACCTGGGGGGTCTTGGTGCACTGCTCTGTCACAAAAAAAATACAGCAAAATGCATTAATTGAATTTAATACTGAGTGGAGTTTAACTGTGATTTTATGACTTTGAACAAATTTTACTCCTAACATTTAAAATCAATACTAAATCAAGTCATATCAAATTTTTTGCAACTGCCTTTGCTTCAGTCATAACAAATGGATGTATTTTTATTACAATTTTGATAACTAGCATGTTGTGGTGTAAAATATTGCTAAAGAACAGCAGATTTCTGGCCAGTTTTAAGCTTTGAGTGTTAATAGTGTAATACCAGCAAAAGCCTTAAAAATTAGTGTTGTGTTTTTACTTGTAAACCATAAAAACCTCTAAGTACCTAATCTTGTTTTTCAAGAGAAATCAAAGAGCTTTGTCACTACTGCCCTTTTTATATGAGCAAAGAGGGATGTTAGATGTATATCTGTATTTGAATGCTATGATAGTATTATGCTTTTACACCTGAATGTGATATTTACAAACTTCGACTTCTAAAAGATACCAGTTACCTGATTTCTGAGTGGGAACATCACATCCGATAAAATTTTAGTCTTAATTTCACCTGGAAATGAGTTCCAAATTAAACTGATGTAACTTTACATCTGTTTAATTGCCTGTAATTCCCTAGCCTGTCATGTGGCATTTCCAAATTGCCATTTTTACCAGTATTTCAACTATTGAAATGTTCTTCAGTTGTTGTTAGCTGGTGGGATAATGGTGATGGAGCCTTTTTTTTTTTACTGAGCATGATGAAGCAAGGTTGCTTTGGTAGGGCTCCTCCAGAATTTTCACATTGCTACAATCCATAGGAATCCATAGGAATCATAGAGACTTGACAAGAAGTTTCAAAAATACAGTTGGGTAATTCTTTTCCTTCAAGAAGCCTTCAGATACTCTGAGGCTGGTCTGACTTTCTTAGTTTTCAGCCACCAAACAGTAACTTGGATAAATTGTTTATTTCCTATTTTGTATTAGTGAAGTTAAAACTTGCATGGAAAATAAGTTTCAGTTATTAAAAAAGATGTTGGCATCTTAATTTCTGTAGTGGTAAATAGAAATGGACTGGTGTCCATTAAACAAATCTGATAATAATGCATGGATTTTTTTTTACATAGTTAGAAGCTTGTTGGTTTATGCTGTTTGTTTCAAACCAGATTGTCTTTGAAAGTGTTACTAAAGGCTGCTTTCTCCTATATTTTTGATTGATTTCTTTTCGTTCAAGTTTTTATTACAGTCTCCTGTTGGCCTAAGATCACATTCCCATTAAAGAAACTGCAAGGTCTTGATGAATGTCCTTAATTTCCAGTGGTCGAGTAGAGTAGAAGGGTGTTTCTTGTGGTGACAAATTAACAAGATATATGGAGATGCTTGTGGAGGACAAGTGCTAGATTCCCACAGAAAAACTTCAGTGGCATTTCTGAAATGGGTTTGGTTTTGGTGTGTGCTAACATGTTTAACAATGCAGCCCCCAGCATTGATGGACCCAATCCAGCAAATACCTCAAGAAGTGCTTCAGTTTGTCTCCCTGTATGGTCCTCATGAGTCCTCTCTAATGAAGTGAAATCTGCAGTTTTTCATTAGCACACTGGAGAGTCAATATTTGGAGAAAAGTATAATCAAGAGTCAGCTTTGTCTGTATCTCTGGAACGAATAGTCACGCAGGCCAGGGTTTGAACTTCTAAATCACATCCCTGATAATGTCATTGTTGGTATAACACTAATCTCAGATTTTTGAGCATGATCTATGTGCCTCAATTACATTCCTGAAATTCTGAAAGATTAACTTGACATTTGTTCCTAAGTGCACTGCAGAAAGCCACCATTAAAACTGCGTACTTCGTTTATAGAAGAGAATAAAATTGTTGAATATTAAACTATGTTATTTTTTTAATTTAAACATGCTCAAAGGTATCTAGGAATAGTTTTTACTACTTGAGCCATATAAAAAATATATCCTAAGTGTTAAGTGAGTACAGGGTTTGCAATGCTAATTCAAGGTGCTGATATAAACATGAATATAAAAAAAGGGAAACATGCTTTACCCTATTGGCTTTGTATAACAAGTTACATGTATTAATCACACAATATGTCATATTTATGCCATACAGTATTAGCTTTGAAATTTATTTATACTTAATTTGAAGATTCTCAGCTTTTAGACGGTTGCATTAAATTGAAAAAATAACTTTTGTCTTTAACAGAAATTGAAAAATTCCAGAAAGGTGAAGGAAAGGAAGAAGAAAAGTATATTGATGTAGTCATCAATAAGAATATGAAGCTGGGACAAAAAGTTCTGATTCCAGTAAAACAATTCCCTAAGGTAAGCCCAATTTTCATATTTGGTAAATTTAAGTTATTTTAAAATATGTGTCACTAGTATCTTTATTTTTTTAATGTAACATTTAAAACCATTATCAGTCACTGCTGTTACTGTTGTGCAATCTGTTCTCTAGGAGCTCTAAGGTAGAAGTGATTCTTGTTGGAATAAATGTGCAGGAAAGTGGTGCTGGTAACACAAAATAGTATGTTGAGAGCAAATAATTGAACTATATCCTTGGGATAGCAGGATTCTCCTCTTCAGAATACCAAAGGAAAGAACAAATTTTGAAGTTGAATCTGATGTCAGACTTTGAAACTTTCTTATTGTAGCTGGAAGTGCAGCTTAAAATGCACCATTAAGGAATTAATTGTGTAAATTTTCTTCTATCCTCTTAAGTGTCAGTCATTGTTATTCTTGAATGAATTATAGCTTGACTGCTAAATTATGCAGTCTGTTCTGGAGGGGTAGACACTGTTGCATTAATATCTTTGCCCATCATGAATTCTTAACTCTTCTTTACTGCCAAGTATTATCCTGCACTAAAATATTGCTGCCTGGAAGCATTTATGCAACATTCAGTTGGCTGTGGAACTTTATTATTTTGGTGCTGCTTAAAATTTTAAGGTTAATGTTATGACAATCAGATTATCATTTTTTTAATTTGTTTGAAATTACTTTTTCTTCCTACTAGAAATTTCAAGACTTTCTGCTCATGGAGGAAAGAAAGTCACCAATCCTTCCTCCTTCTGTTTAGGAAAACAGAATATGATATAATTGTTTCCAATTATATAAACAATTTTATAATTGGCTTTTTTCCTGCACAGTATCAGTGTTTTTCTCACAGGCCTGTGCAGGGTAACTTGCAGGGATTTCTTTAGTGCTGTTCAAAATTTCATGAAATATTCCTTGACTGAGTGCAAGGCTGTGCATCATGTGGGCACCTCTTTGGAACTCTGACTCAGGTCATCTTTATGACTAAGTAGAGCTATATACAAGCAAACAAACATAAAGACTGGGATGTAAAATATAGGAACCTCTTGCTCCACAGTCAGTGTTTGCAAACAGGATGTTTTTCTTCTAAATGTTGAGATGTAGATACTTGAGCTCAGGGGCAAGAAAGGCAAACTGGCTATCAAAAAGGGAAACTGCCTTCTGAAAGATACTTCTGCTTCTTTATCTAGTGTCAACTTTCTTTATAGGACTAAACACTGAAATTATTTAGGATAGCTAGTAGAAAAGATCTTGCCATATTTTAAATGGCTAGAGATGCTCTGCTGTTTGATTCTGACCCATAGAGACACTGAACTGGAGTAAAGCCTGGTGTATGCTATGGAAAGAAGCCTGAACTTATGTCCAGGCAGATCCAGGGGTGCAAAATAAAACAGCTGTGCAGAACAGACATGTCATGTGAGTTCCTGCATCTCCACTAGGACTGCTCCACTGAAAGCAAAATAATCTCTATGCACATAAATCTCTATTCTGCCAGAGTGAATAAAATCCTAGATACTTAATAAGAATACTTTTACCACAATATTTGGGGGCTCAAATTCTCTTAGAAATTTCCATTTTATTACATATAGATGGATATTTGATAAAGGTTGCTCATTAAAGATTCTGTAGAGCCAAAATGAACTAAAATTTCTCACAGTATAGGAGTTGTCTGGGAGGTGAGTATCAGTTCAGAATTATGATAGGTATTCCTGGTATCTTGAAAAGCACCTGCCCTAAACCACAACCAGTCGCTACAATTTGCTGTCACTTAGTATTAGAACCAGGTTAGTGGTTTTGAGATCTAATAAATTATGGTACATTATATGAAGTGACATAGGTTCTACATGGCAAACTAAGAACCTTAGGACAACTTAGGGTGTTGGTGGAGAAGAGAAGCTCAGCATTATCCCAAAATGTGCTCTCGCAGCCCTGAAACCCAAGGTGTCCTGGGCTGCATCTCAAGCCCTGTGAGCAGCAGGTGAGGGAGGGGATTCTGCCCCTCTGCCCTGCTCTGCTGAGACCCCACCTGCAGTGCTGCATCCTGCTCTGGGATCCCCAGAGCTTAGGACATGGACCTGTTAGAATGAGTCCAGAGAGGTCATGAAGATGATGGGGGCTGGATTGATGGGGGCTGGAAGATGGAATGAGAGAGTGGAGAAGGCTCCAGGGAGACCTTAGAGCATCTTCAGTACCTAAAGGGGGCTTACAAGAGAGCTGGAAAGAGACTTCTTACAAGGGTGTGGAGTGATTGGACAAGTGGGGATGGCTTTAAATTGAAAGAGGAGAGATGTAGATTAGGTAGTAGGAAGAAGTTCTTCAATAAAAGAGCAGTGAGGCATCTGGTATGCCCAGAGAAGTTGTGGATGCTCCATCCCTGGAAACGTTCAAGGCCAGGCTGGATGGGGCTTTGAGCAACCTGATTTGAGTGCAAGGTGTCCCTGCCCATGGCAAGGAGGTTGGAACTGGATGATCTTTAAGATCTCTTCCATCCTATACTTTTCTGTGATTCTCTTCTGTGGAACTTAACAAAAATATTGTGATCCTCATAAATATCTGAAATGGCCTTTCACATAAATGAAAGGTGTCTCTTCACTGCTGTTCTCTGTATGTGTGCAGTTTCCTAGACCACTTTATCTGTGGTAGGTGTTGGTATTGCTGCAAATATGTTGTTGGTAAAAAATACCAAGGGAGGATTCCTCAGAAAAATGGTTAAAAGATTGTTTCTCATTTTTGAGTTTTCTTTCTGATGATCAGTGTTGGTGACAAATGCTTCAGAAGAATGAAATTCCAGACTTAAATATGGATGAAATCTGTGCAAAAAAATCTTCAGCATGTCAGTATTGAATTCAGAGTTCTGCTATCATTTTGGCATGTTTGCCTGCAGTCCACACTAATGCTGTTACCTACTTGCCGAGATCCTGAAGATACATCTCCATTTTTCAGGAGATGTAGTCATTATGGGGTTACTGACCTGAGAATCTGTTTGAAGTTGACAAAATTATTGTAATAGTTGATAAATCTCTCAAACAAGCTTTGGGTTACCAGTTTGGGTTTAATCTAACTTTGATAACCAGGAAGTACTGAGAAAAAACAAGTTTGCTTCATCTTCATTAACAGAATAGTTAAATAAATAACCCCTAAATAAAGGGTCCTGCTTTTAAACTATATAAAAAAAAAAACCCCAAGTTATTAAAATTGTTAAATTCTTAACAGGGTTAAATAGATGAAAATGAAACTAACCACAAGTATAAGTGATTTTTGCCAACAGAAATTATTCCTTTGTTTATATTTCCCAGGGATGACTCTGGGAAAGAAAGATGGCCTCTGTTTATGTATTTTGATATTTCATTAATCCTATCCTAATTTTTTGTTATACAAGAGGTCTGTGAACCAAAACAACCCATCAGTGCCCTGCCCCCAAGCATGACAGCTTGCTAGACCTGAAATGTATAGTACATTGCTTTTTTTCTTCTTTAAAACTGTTCTGTAACTCCTTGAATTAATCATAATAGCCTCAACACAGGTCAGGCAGTCCAGGCTCTGATCAGATCAGCCTGGCATGGTAGTGCTTGCTCACATTTCCTGTCCTGCCAGATATATTCTCATGAGCCCATGGCTGGGTCCTGTGCAATTACCTCTGACAGCCCTGGAAGGTGACAGGTTAAGTGCAGCAGAAACTCTTCAACTGAAGTGCAGAGCAGCTGGGTTTCTGTTGGAAAAGAATCTGGTAGACCTCATGTTCACAAGTATGTATTGTACTTTTTTGAGCATCTTTGCTTACCTTGAAAAAACATGAGTTTCTGGTCTTTTGCTTAGTGCACAAATAGCTGAGTGTTCCTGGTGGTGTGCTTAAGTGGCTTCCTACCTAAAAGCTCTTGGTTCTTTTTGTGATACTCTAGAGTTATATCCTTTAACTGGGAGCTTTTGTCTTGCTCAGCCCTTGGCAGTGTTAGTTAACATGCTTAATCTCATACTACAGATAGTTGGTCTAGATGTATTTTTTCCATATCTAGACCATGATAGAAGATAATAGAATAACCAAGACAACCTGAATTTTGTCTGTGCTATGAAATAACTCTTGGGACTAACCATCTTGAGTTATGTTCAGTTTCTCCTTGAGGCTGGTTGTGCATTTGAATAAATTTCCTTGTGTTATTTGCAGACTCCTGTAAAAAAAGTCCCTGATTTAATGTCTTGATATGGTGACAGATAATCTTACCTGTTAAGACAAAAACCTTGTGAAAACTCCTTTATAGATTGCAGGCCCAGTTACATCTTTTCAAAATATGGTAGTGCAGAGTCTTAGAGTTTTTTGGTTTGGTCGAGCTCTGCAGATGCCTCCAAGAGGCCTGAAGTGCTGTGATACAGAAATTAATCTGAGGTATTTAGGTGAAGCTTGAGTAAGCTTTGGTAATACTGTGTGCAATCTTATTGTAACTGGGACATTTACTACAAGTAAGGATTAGAGACGTTGGGCTTTTATGCAACCTTATAGGAAAAGGGACAACTTTTTGAGGTAGAACTGATTTCTAAATCAAGTTACCTATAGATAGGAGTCCATGTGGATGCTGGATGTGTGAACTGCAGGTAGTGGGGATGAGATCTTGTCAGCTTAGGACATTGAGGTTAGAGTGACTTGCTGTTTATCTGCTGAATACCTCAACTGACTCTGGGTTGTGTGAAAATGTGATCCTTAAACTTGTATTTCTCTTGTGTTTCATGCTTGAAAATAATCTTCAAACTTACACAGACTTAAAGGCATAAAAGGTGAGCTGACCACTTAAGGAACATCCTGATGTGGTTGTGTTGGTGGAGGGACTCTGTGGATCTGTCCCAACTCTGCTATGAGGAGCCATCACATGTGAAAGGTGTTTTAGAGCTTTGTTGTGTACTTGTGAGGCAGGAAGGTGTTATCCCCCTCCCATACATTTAATGAAAATATGCATTGTGAAGTAGTTTAGTCTCAGAACCCTGATTTTGCTTTGACAGTTTGCTGAACTTGGGTGTTCTGAATTAGATGAAAAAACAGCTTCCATGGATGGTAAATGGAATCATGATGGGTTTCCATGAGATGGATCAAAACTGTGAGGAATAATTATTTCAGTTTTGACAGGCTACCATTTTAAAAATTGGTCATAGATCTACACTTAAATACTGGGTAAATCTCAGAAGTTAGGAAGAAATGGTCTGTTTTTCCCCAAAGCAATACTTTAAATTTATTTTCTCAAATGTTACTGACTTGTGGAACTGGTATCCGTTTAAGCCTTAGTTCAACTTTTAAAGTTAAAATACTGTTTTAAAATGTCATTGTTATATACAATATATCTGCCATTGTTATGTAAAGTCACGGAGAGATTAGTATTTTGATCACATGACCAGTTAGAAAGCATTTTTTCATAGTAGCTCGGCTCTAAGGATTTTTTAAAAGCAGAAATGAGAAAATGTGGTTGCATAACCAGAAGTGATGTGGAGGAACAAGCATCAATTTTAATAGCAGGGATAACTTTTGAGCAACTTTATAGTAAAATTGACCAAGCTTTCTGCTATGATTAAATGTTTAAAGACTATTACCATGTTAGATGAAGGAGGGTAGTTTGTGCTAGAATATTGATGCTTGAAGCACTTACCTTTCTATAGAAACTTTATCTTTCTGAGATGAATAGGAAAAACCTTGAAGTTTGCCTTGTTTCAGGTCATTCTAAGGGAAAGTGCTTTGAATCTTAAATTAACTTTTTTTTTTCTGGTGATTCTGTCACAGAAAAACCGTTTCAGGTAACTAATATGTCAAGAAAGCTTTCTACAATAATAATGGAGTGCTTAAAGCT
>VZTT01022501.1:7578-23693 GCA_013400855.1 Buphagus erythrorhynchus
GAAATTTAACAAATTTTGTTCTTTGATTAGACCAATGTCATGGGAATGGAGATTGCAACTTCTTTTGTCCTATACTGAATGTGCTTCCCATAAAGAGCAGTTATGTTTTAATATAAACTGTTCAGCAATTTTTCAGTCAAGTTTTCTCCCTTGTTCTGAATATCTGTATTTCAAAGTATTTTTGCCATATGTTCTGGCATGAATTTTCATTTTTCCTAATCCTGTCTCGTTTTCTTATTTGCTGCCTTTATTTCAAACCTGTGTCCATTTTTATTATTTCTACTGGTGCACATTCCAATTTAGTATCCTCTGTGGGTTTCATTATCATGCTGTTAATCCCTTCTTTCACTGACTTAATGAAGATGTTAAACAAAATCAAGCCTAATACCAATCCCTACGGCACCCCACTTCAGTTACATTGGCATTTTCATTACTCTTGCCTTACAGAATATCAGCTAGTTAACAGTATTTGTAATTAGGAGAGTTAAAAAATAATTTCCAGATATGCCTTATCAGGTATTTTAAGAATTCTTATGAATTATAAACATTATCCCCCCTTAGCTCTGCATATATATATTCACTAAAAAACACAATCACCTGCAGTGGACGTAATATGCATTTTCTAAAAATGTGATATCCATTGCTCAAGAGTTCATGTCCACATTGAGTCTTTTCTCTCACTTTACAGTGTTGGGTATTAGTCTTTTCTACCTTGTTTGTCTGGACCCTGACAAGGCCTTTAATTTTTCTAGTGTACACCAATTTAAGTGTCTCATTCCCAATCCCAACCTCAATTGTTAGTAATAGACTCATCTGAGTACATTTTTCAAAAATTTGTTTTGTTTGGCATCTTTATTTGAAGTGACATGAATAATAAATGAGGAAGTGTTAATCAGTTTGGAGGTTTTACTCCATCTTTTAGATAAGGTATGTTCATAAAGCTAAGTGTTCTGCAATTTTTCACAGTTGGCAGATTTGCTAATACGGTTGTGTGAGAACTTGTGATTTTTTTCAAAAGCTTGAGAGGAATGGTAGGCTTTGTAAAAGGTGGCAGATTAATAGTCACGAAGACTAGAATTCCACTGTCCCAAGGAAAAAATTCATCAAAGATTAATACTCTTGATAGGTTGCTCATTTTAAAATAGGGAGACTGCTCTTTTTATATTTAGGAGAAAACACCGTGCAGAATGTGGAGAACAGTTTATCCTTTATGGCAATTAAGTCTTTGAGCTGTCTACTGTAATTTTCCATGAAGGAACTATATGTACCCTGGGCACTAGTACAGCACATGGGTCAAAATATGCAAATTAAATAAAGAATATTTTTAACCTCCATTTCGTTAATTTCCTCTCTCTATTGAAGATTCTAACTTGACTAAAACAAGAATTGTGGAGAAGATTTCAGACTAGCTGTCATGCCCACATGTATGTATTAGATGGCAAGCCTTTTTCACCTTTATTGGAATCTTTCTAGATGTTTATAACTGTAGGTTCTGACTTTAAAAGCTGCATTTAATTTTGACTTATGTCTAATTCTCCCTTGGAATACTAATGACAGTTTTTGAGGTGGGTTTTCTTTGTGAAAATCTCAGTTTTTGAATCTTTGTCTTCTGTAAATCAGAAGTGTGGGAATTTTATTTCTGTCAGTGGTAGAGCAGAATAAAATTGATTTGACATTGATCAAGATTTAAAAATAACCAATGTATTGCCAGAAATATGTATGCAACTATTACAATTTTCTTTGATAGAACAATTTTTTAAAGATTAGTTTCAAGCCAAGACTTTGACCTTACCTTCTCTTAAGTTTTTGACCTGATCATCCCTCTCAAGTGTGTACATTGAGCATTTTGTTAAACTTCAAGGTACTACAGACCTTCAGGAATGTATTAGATGAGATTGCCTGCTGCAAACCCAGCACTGTCAAAAGGCTCATTTTGAGGTATTTGATTTTTAGAGGATTGCAGAGGTGTTTACAGTTGGGAAGTAGAGACTATGACTAGGGGATATCCATTACGTTGGTTTAGTATTCATAACAGTATTTTGGCTTCTTCAGATGCACTCTTGAGTTTAAAGAACTGGCAGGTTTTGTGCTGCTCAGTGTTTGTATACTGTGTGACATGATACTTCTCCTTGGAATCATTTAAATTAGGAAATGCACAAAAGTTTTGGGTGTGTTGATGGCATTATGACACCATGTTAAATGTCAAATATGACTTCGTGGGATGATGTATCTTAATTTTCCTCAACTGCAGAGAAAAAAAATACAACCTAGGTTTAGCATTTATGAAATTGCAGTACATTTTCACTTCTTGTTAAAGAAAAATGCTCTATGAATTTTCAACCCCCAAATATATAAATTCAAAGAGAAAAATTTAAAGCACACATTGATAAAAAAAGTTTTAATAGTGAAGAGCAATATAAAATGATGGGTGTTTTGTAGCTTAGGTGATCAGATACATATTGAAACATCCATCCCAAAATGAGAACTAACAAAATGGACTCACAGCATCTGAAAACTGAATTATAAAACCTTTAAAACTATGAGAGTGTTACAACTAGTTCAATAAAATAGCCATAATATGCTATTGTTTAATTGTTTCTGAGTTTTTTTGACCTAACTAGGAAAAAAAAAAATTAACCAAAGGGAAGTACTGCAGTTTTGAGTAAGCTATATGTGGAGTCTTAGAAATTTAAAAATTTTTCAGCAAAGGTAGCAATAAAATTTATTATTGCTATATTATTATCTAGAAATATATCCTTCATTATTTAGCTACTGGTAACTGCACATTTTTTCTCAGAAGAAAGCCTGTATCAAACTCAACTATGTGTTATGAACTCATTCCTGGAATTTTCAGACTATAAATTTGTATCAGTTCAAGAAAAATGTGAATTCTGTTGAAGGCTGGATGTATTAGAATCATGTTAGTCAGATACAATTTGTTTTCATGGTGTGAACTTCAAGCTTTTCAATTACTGTTGTCTAAACAATGCCTTTAAAAAGTTTATTCCTACTAGTCAGTTGAATAAAAGATGTCACTTTGCAAAAAGCAATTTTGCCATCATTATCTAAAACAAGAGGGCCCTAGGAAGAAAGGATTATCATATATTGAATAAAAAGTTCACCACCTTGCAGCTTTAATCCCGTTAGAAAAGATTATTTCTATCTAACTTAATCAGCCAGAGGTCTTTATTGCCTGGAGTATTAATTGATTTAGGTCTTCATTAAGGTCAGAGGTACCCGTGGCTGACCAGAGGCTGCCTATTAGTGTGTTGTCAGTTCTGCTTATTTACATTGACTGAGCCTAATGGGGGGTTGTGTCAGTGTTAGGTCAGGGGGTCACTGAACCTTTTGTGCACCCTGACCTGTTAAAGGGCAGCAGTCACTCAGACACCAAACTGCATTCATAACAAAGATTTGGCTGATTGCATATTGACTCCTTCCTTCCAAGAAACATGCATTTGTGGTGCAGCTATTAGCATTTTCCAAAGTATCTGTGGGTGAATGCTTGAGATCCCTCTGTTAGAAGTTTCCAGCAAGTTTTATACTGTCAGTTAATCACTAGCAAGTTTTAATAATACCAGCAGGAAGAGTTTAATAAACTTTCCATAGCTGCTCTTGGCCTTTAATAAAAAAAAACTCAGTGCATATCTATAGGTATCCTATTGCTTCTGTTTCTTTCTAGGCAGCAATAAAGAAAATAAGAAATTTTCCTTTCTAATTAGTAGCTTAAGTTAGACTTCAGTCAATTAAGTCTGGTTTTCTCATTGTTTCTTTTCCTGATACATGTATTTATATATGGGAAATATGTTGTGTCCTTCTGGTAACTTTGAATACTGTTAAAAACTATTTCATGGGATAGACCAGTTCCAAGTGGCACCGAGTCAGTTCTTCTGACTGTTCCTTTCCATGATACCATAGATGCTTTCATTCTGTTTTCCTAATAAGTGAAAGCACCTTAGGCGGAAAAAAAAGCTACTGTACAGCTTTCCATTGGTAAAAGCCATGCCCTAGGTCTGAATTATACTTATCCCTGCAAGACAGCTACACTGTGAAAAATAATAATTCTCAAATAATCTCTTTGTTTTCTATCTGTGAGAGCATGCATTGCATCCTCTGAGGTTCTGATTGTCCACTGAACTGCCCTGTTATTTACAGTTGTGCTGACTGAGCAAAACAGCTGCTAAACTATTATGTTAATTTATAAGGGCTCACCTTTCATTTAACTGGCAATGATACAAATGAAAATAAAGGGAAGATATGTTGAATCACATGAGGCCCCATTTATAACCTGCTTACTGCTGTGAAGCAATATTGGAAATAATTTTGTACAAGTGAGCATCCCAGTAGTATGAAGCTTGAGTTTTCATGGTTGTCTTTGCTTCAAGTCTTTACTTAAATTTTAGCACTGGAAATATATGTATGGCCTGTAGTGAAAATCGAATCACGAGTGAGACTTCCTCTAAGGATCAATATAGATCCTTTATATTGTAGTTCTGTTTCTACGCTGAGTTTCCTGTATAATGCAAGTCCGCCAGGCTGGATACACTGTGAATCTACACCCTGAAAGATCTTCTGTTATCCTCCTAAATGCTCCAAAAAGATAAACTGTTGCAAGGTTCTAGCAGGGTTTTGCAGAACACTTTCACAACACAAGTACTGACACCATACATTGTGACAGCTCCTCTTGTAAGATTTCAGTACTGTGAACAAGATATTATGATGACTTCCTGTTTTAAATGCCTTTTACTGTGCTAACAATTTTCTCTATAATGCTTCAAACATTCCAGAGACAATGTCTTGAAATCTGCTAAAACGGTGTTTGTACTGGTTTGCTGCTTTGTCCTTGCTGATTATTTATGCTTGCTTTTCATGGCTGAGTCACTGGGAAAGAGAAGAGAGATGCCCCTCCTCCTTCCCTTCGTCTAAATTATGTCCCCCTGAAATGCAGTTGCTGCAAATCTGTGGCCATTCTTCTATCCTTTTCCCCTCTTTTCCCCTTGCATCCACCCTTCTATAACATGGTGGCTTGTTGGGAACATTGTTTTTCTATTAATTGCATCTTAAGATACAAACAAGTATGTTAGGAACAGAGGGATTTTTTCAATTGGTTTTTAAAAAACTCTGCAAAATTCCCACTGAATCTTTGCCAAAAGTGGTGCCAATTTTGCTCAAATCCTTCAGAGATTTTTTTATGACCTTGCTTATGACCAGTGGGGCTAATTGTATCAGAACTGTCCAGGATACTTTAAGAAAGTGCTATCTTGGTCTGTATTTCAAAACACTGACAGATATTTTATCGTTAATTAGTATTCATATTATGTCTCAAACAATCTGTTCAAGAATAGGGGAAGTGAACTGGTTGAACAGCTCTTCTGTCTACCTAATAATTAACATGGGTGATGCATGGAAAACCAGCAGCTCAACAGGGGGAAAAAGGAAGAAATACCATCAGTGTGGGGGTTTTTTTCTGTAGAAGTATAAACTACCTACATTGGAGTTTTTGACTAATGCATGGATTTCACTTTACAGAGGTGAAAATGCATGGCTTGCTTTAAAAACAAACCTGTGCCCCTCTGAATCATATCTTTCTGAATTTGTTTCTCATCTTGTCAGTATGCCACTTGGTAGCTGGCTGGACTCCCTTGTTCAGTGGCACATATTTTTAAATAGCACTGTAAAAAGAAAAGAAAGACCATTTGTTCCTATAAATCAAAATATTGCTTTTGCATATTTTTTTCCAAATTCGGGATTATATATAGCATTATCAAACAATGTTTCAGGTATTTTAAACCATTTAAATAGTTGATGTGTGTCAGTTGATATATTGTTTCGTCTCTGCCTCCTCCCCCTCTTCAGCTGCTAATCATAGAACTTGTATGCCAAATTGTATAAGATACTCTTCCAATAGTTACATGTGTGAGTCTTTTGTGAGACACAGACAGTTATGAGGACAGATTTGGAGTTGCATATGGGTCTGTCACATGGTTTGATTGCCATGTCTTCTAGGACACAGATTTCTTTTTTAATTATTCTTAATTCTGAGGAATTTTTACAGTTTATACAGTAAGTTCTGCAAAATTCTTATGAAAGATTACTTGCACAGTCCATTTTCTCTGTCTTTACTCCTAGCAAAATTCTTCCTGTGCTGACTTCAAAGCTGTTTACGCCCACCTTACTTCCCACTTCTATACTTAGTTTTCTTTTGATAGTGAATAAAATTTACTGTTTCACTGATTAGGAGATGTGCAGACGTTCTAGAGAAGTGCAGCATAAGCCGATGGAAAGTTTTGATATTTACATTGAGATTTTATAAAAAAAATCTTTGAGATGTCTGAATAATAAGAATAAATGTTTCCTTTGCTGGGTGCTGTTAAAAAAAGTAGGTCTTCAGAGTGTTGCTGGGAAGATTTTGGAAAATAAGCTCAAAGTAACTGCATTGCAGTAGTAAATCTGGCCACACATTAAAGTCCATTTCCAAAAGGTGACCCATCTCTTTGTTCAAGTAGCATTCTTCAGCATTTTATTTTCAATCTGCAATTTGCTTTTACCTTCTGGTGGAGTATCATCACTTTTGTTCATACACAGTCATTTAGGTGTTCTGCTAATATATTTTTACAGTATTTCTAAATTAGTTTGCTAAAGATGTTACAGATATGTACTGATACTTTCTTATATGGTTTTCTGTAAAACAAAGCTTAAGACATAGAAGATATAAAAAGTAGCATTGAACCAAAGATAATGTGCATCATCACTCAAATGAAAAGAAAAAAAGAACATATTTAACCATATTGGGACATCAGTGTGATCCAGCAGCTGTAACAGTCCACATCAGATTATTGCTTTGAGCTGACACATGCATCCATGCATTATCTTCAGACTGGCATGTTTCTCTATTTGTAACAAATGATGGCAAAGAACAGTACTACTGAAAGAAAGTAGCTGGACAAGAGAAAGGTGCTTCCCTTGTCTTCTGTAAGACAGAACTCCCAGAGTCTTATGTACTTGATCTGGTTGTCTCCTAGGTTGGAGATGTTCTCTACTGTGCAGGACAGATTGCTCTGGTACCTTGCACGATGCAGCTCGTCAGCGGCGGCGTACGCGCCGAGGCCAGCGTTTCCCTCCGGCACGTTGGGCGGGTTCTTCAGGCCATGAGCCAGAGGACTGCACTCCACCACGTCATCACAGCCAGCTGCTACGTTACTGACAGCAAGAGCATCCCTGTTGCTCGCTCCATGTGGCAGAAGAAGTTGAGAGAATGCAAAAAGGTAGCTGCCCTACCCATTTTCTTCTTTCTGGATTGTCCTTTTTTCCTCTCTAAGTCTTGCAGTAATGTCAGAATTTTCGCAGAACATTTCAGGGGGGTTCAAGTAAAGGTTTGATTGAGCTGTTATGTTCTGGCTCATAAGTGGTTGTGCACAACTGAGAAAGAAAACTGCTTAATAGAAAGTATTATTCACCACTAACTTTGTCTTAATTCCCCAAAGCATTGTGTTAAAGAACTCTTAAAGAACAGTCAATTTCTCTAACAAAAATGTGAACAATACCTCGTTTGAATTACTTCTGTCCATATATTTTTACATAATGAGAAAATGGGCGTTTTACTTCAACTTTTTGTCAGTTGTTCTGTTGAGGATTTTTTCTCCATTTGCTTACAAACAATATTACATACAATATTACAAACAATATTGTATGATAACTGAGTTTAGCAATTTACTGCTCATTATTGCTTTATATTCAGCTGGACTTCCAAGACCACATCTGGACATGCCTGTCTGTTGGTTAACCCTTGATTAACAGCATAATAATTTGCACAGTGATTTATAATGATGCCATAGTAATTCCTGATTTGTGTGTGCCCCTTTTCTTAAAATAGGCATGGAACACACAGACAGCATTAAAAGGTAGTGGCCACAAATGTTGTAAATAAAACATAACTTCTCCCCAAATGTATAAAAATCAAATGCATAATTGTTGTATAATTTAATATAGCCTAATTATTATGTTTTCTGGGGCCTTGGAAGCATAGAATATGTTAATATTTTCATAGAAGAAGGAAAAAGACACCTGAAACTTTCCTTCTATTTGCCTTTGTCTCCAGTCTCTGCTCTTGGCAAGTGTCTTTCTGAGTAAAGATATAGACTTCACTTACATGCTTATGCATCTCAACTTGATTTACTAACAAAAACCACTCCTAAATAGTGTTTATTGCTCCTCCAAGACCAGATTCAGATCCAGTATTGAATCTGAATTAAATTCGTTTTTTTTAAATATATATTAAATACATATTTAAATAAAATTTTCATTCTGTGACCAATTAGTAACATACCATGACCAAAAACACTCTCTGCTTTCTGATTTGCAATATATAAGATTGGAAGACAGATTGGTGGTGTTTGCCAGTTCTTTGAAACTTCTCCTTTTTCCATATACAGTCTTTCAGGTTTTCCATAGTTACTATGCATACCAGCTACTCTTTATCAAAAAGTCCTTTATTTCTTCCATTTACTAAGATGACTAGGCAGAAATTGCTTTTATTTTTTTTTTAGCTACCTGAAAAACACTGATGAAGTTGCTTACTTTTGAGCTATCACTAATATCTGTTCAATGTCACTTTTCTATTGTTCAAGCCATAGCTTAAAAAACTGATTGTTGCCTACATGTACTCCCATGAAGTGATAGCTGCCTGACAGTTTTCAGGAATCTTTAAGAAAAACATCCTGCAATCAGACAATTCTGTAGGATATTCATCAGTCTTATGCTGTGCTTATCAGATCATAATTCATGATAGTAACGATAGTATCAGAAAGAAAAAAAAATTAGATAATGTGTGCCAGAACACCATCTAAAAATGCTTTGGAAAAACCTGAATATAAATGGGAGTGAAATGTTATTAACAGCTGCATGTTCTTCTTTCTATAATTTTGTCAATAGGAGGTTCAGACAGAGGAATTAAATTTTTTCCTCAGGATATGCTTATTTTTTTGATTAGTAGGGGTTTATGTACAAAGTAAAGCAGAGAAAAATACTTATCAAATATTTCTGTTACAAGGAACTAGAGGGGGGAATTACCCTGCCCTGAAAATAAAGTTTTCCTGTTAATGAGAACAGGGATTTTGTGTTGAAAAATGATAAATTGTTCTTCAGTTGTACTTCTGCCTCAGTTATACCACAGTATCAGTGAAAACAAGTAATGAATGCAGTTTTTAGTTCAGAGCAGCCTTCCAGATCCTGTAAGATACTGCTGTTTTCTGTGGAAGACAGGATATGGTAACCCTACTCTGAGAGCATACTCCTTACCTGTGTGGTTTTGTTCAGGTTTTGGTATCCCAGTGCTACTACAGACAGTTCTGTTGAATACCGTGACATGACATAATGGTCTGTTTTCACCAAGTAAACTAAGTCAGCCAGACCAAAAGTATCTTATTATCCTTTAATTTTATTTTAAGCAGTGGCCAAAGGCCTGAACCAGTAGCAACCTAGAGAATTCTTAATAAGAAAAAATGATTTCGCAGTTGAAATTATTTTCCTTCAGTCATCCATTAAAAAAGGAGTTTGTTTGTGCAAATGAAACAGTTCAGCTCACAACTCATTTTTTGTAAGCTATACATCATAAAATACAGAATTATGTTTTAAAGATTGGATTTAGACTGTATTTCTGTCCATTGAATGTTCTGTATTTAGTAGCAAAGAGATGGTATATAAAGATAATTGTATTTAAAATGGTGACTAAATCATATGCATCAGAACTGCCAAAGGTGTTTTTCTTGAGCTTGAGGAATCTAGCATTCTGTCATGTGTTGATACCTGGTAAATACCTTCTAGATAAATACTACTGTTTGGCAACTTCCCGTGAATCCTTCTACATTTTTGATGGCAGTAGTAAGTAAAGCACAAAATTATTATATAAATTGTTTAGGACACCAATAAATTGGAATTAACAGCACATAATATAAAGAGAAGTATGAGAATTGATTTCTGGGTATGTTTATATAGCACAAAAGATTTACTTGTAAGAGCTGGATGTGGACATGCAGTTGCTGAAAGATTCATTTGAGACAAGGCCACAGGGTCAGACACAGTTAGCTGGACTTTAGAAGACTTCTTGTAATATTGCTAGTGACAATTGTCTTTTAGGAACTTCTTGAGTTGCAAAGAGAAAGATCAATTAAATTTAAATAAATTTAAATATTTTTTAAAATTCGGATAAATTATAAAAAAGTGTAATCTATTTTTTTCCTGAGGAAGTATTTCATATATTATAAAAAGAGAAGTGATTCTAGTGAGGATGGGAGGGGAATGTAAGAGAGGAAGCAAACAGTAACAGTAAGCAGGCTGGACCCCCTAGCAACTTCTAAGTTGTTTCAGTCACCCAGCCTATGGTCCCTTCTTTATCCAAGCATCATTCCTTCCTTCTTACGCAGCTCCTTTCGACTCCTGTCATCCCGATTTCCCTCACTGCTTATGGCAGCTCAGTATCTGTGCTCCCAGCATCATTCCTGCATATAGCCCCCTGAGCCTCCCTGAGCTCCAGTTACCCACAGTCATAAAAGGTTGTGTCCTTAGAGCTGGAATCCAGCCCCTGTTCCTCTCTCTTCTTCCTTCATATGTCCCTTAGAGTCACAGCATCATTGGGAAAACCATTTAGGGTGACAGAGGAACAGAAATCTCATGTAGGGATGTAAGGCTGTAGTAGAAAGGAAAAAAAAAAGAGTGGAGAGGGAAGGATAAGAAAGCAGCCCCACCAAGGGTTCACTCAAAAGAACACTATCTAAATCACTGGGCTAAGGATCTTTGGATTGACATATTGAATGTCCACGAGAGAGATTTCCTTTCTTAAACCTAAAAAGGTGCTGTAAAAACTGAGATCGAGTGAAGGAGCTGAAGTTAGCATTTAATTCTGTAGGTGCGTAAAACTGCATTTTTGTTGCTGGAGAAATTAAAATATAGTTAAGGGAAACAGTGGTTAAAATTAAAAGAAGAAAAAAAACAGAGGCTGCAAAAATAGCTTATAAACAATTATGCAAACGAATAATCAAAACCTAGGAAGTCTTACTGGAATTAACAAATACAAGTGCCAGCCATCATTAGCTTTCTTCCACCCTATTTTTAAATTACATTCCTTCCACAGTTTCTTTGAGATTGCCAGGCATACTTAGGGACATTTCAGTACTCTTGAGAGGAGATAAATTGAGGGACCTTCTCTAGCATACCTAGTAGCAGTTGTGTGCTAGAACAATTTCAGTCTAATCCAGCAGTTAGCATTTAGCGGGTTTTTGGGCTTTGTGTCTTCTTGGTGTTTTTTTTAAGTAGCCAGAAAAAAAAAAATAAGCTTATAGCATTGCTAAAACTTTCTGGAAGAAGAACTGACAGTTTTCCAATTAAGTCTCATCTTGTGTTTTTCTTTACTTCACATCTTTTAATGACAGTGTCATGTAATATGATGATTTTATAAGCGTTTTTGCTAACTCATTCAGCAGAGTAATCAATAGAAAAAAATAAGCCAGATGGGTTGCAGTCCATTTGTATTGGGTAGGACAGATGGCATTATTGATAGATGGAAATATTCCAAATAATTATTGTATAATGATATAACAGTGACTGTGCCTGCAAAATTTTATTAATTTACTTTGTGAATGCACTTTATTCAGTAGGACTTGAGTTGTACCATTTAGACAGTACTCTCAATATATTTAGTTGGGAGCTGAGTCTACACCCTAACTTCTCATTCCCCTACCCATGGGTTTTCTGTGCAGAGACATCTCTGTAGTATTTTGTTAGACTGTTTCAAGTGGTGGATTGTAGTTCTGCCTGTACAACAGATTCCCTTAGGCTAACTGAGATGGGCAAGATCATGATTACATTTTTTTTCTACCTCTCAATGCTTGTTTTTTGCTTTCTCTTGTTATCCTCACCAATACAAAGAAGAAACCTGCTGTGCTGCCTCAAGATTTCAGGCATTCCAGCTTGCTTAACTGCTGTATTTTCTTTTTTTTTGTATCTCGCTAATTCCCAGCAAGACTTGGTATAACTAGATAAATAAAATATATAAATTCTGATAAACTGTATAAGGAATATTCATTTTGACTGTTGCTATTCAATTGTATATTCCACGGAAAAGTACTGTGAATTAATTCTTTCTGTGAGATAAGAGCACATTAACTTCCTAGCAGAAAAATTTTGAGGCAGTTTGCTGCTTTTGAAATAAATTTGTTTATAAAATGTCTGAATGCTAAAGATTAGTTTCAGTTATTTGGGTTGGATAAAATACATACAAAAGTTGAAGGCAGATTTTCCAGAGCACTCTGAAAAGTTATCTCTGATTTCTTTGTTATAAAAAGAAAAAAATTACCAGGAAATACTTTAGTGGATTTAGTACACAATGTTTTGTTATCAATGGAAAGTTTAGAATTGGTTGTGTTTGTAAGTGAANTGTATTTTCCATCCTCAGTGATGAAAAATCTCCTTGGTGAAATACTTTGTATGACATAAAAAATATATCTTTTTACTTTTATAACACTGCTTGCATTTGGACATTAGTTGTCTGGTACTCTCCCACCAATAATTTTCTGAGCAAACATACTTGAAACTTTAGAAGTTCACCAGCCCATCTTCTTCTGACAGAAGCTTTTTTTTTTTTATGGTAAGAATTCAGGATGAGTGGCTGTGATCCCATGATTGTTTCAAATCCAGCAAAGACTGCTGCAGTTGACTTTCATTCTGTCAGGAATGCCAGTCAGGTTGACAATGTGTGTCTTAATAGTGTGTAATGCAGAAGTGATGGAAAAAAGATTCACAGTGTTTTATCTGATATATATTGTGAATAGGTTCCACACTTATTTCAGCACTCGGGTAACTTGATGCCAAATTTAAAAATCTAAATTAAAACCTTTTGGACCAGATTTCAAAACTGCTTAGATGTCAAAAGATGTAACTACACTCAAACTAGATTTTTTAAAGATATTTAAGAGCAGTCATTTAGGCCACTGGGCCCTTCCAGGGAGCCCCTGTATCGTACCATCTTTATAATACCATTGGTGCTTTCCTGTATCTTTCCACTTTGCCTTACAAATAATGTCCAGGTCCCAAGTGAAAACAAGTTAAATCTTGAACAACAATCTGTCTAGGTACATGCAGTTGTTTCCTGGAGTAATTAGTGTGTTTTCATGGCAGTCATTNAAAAGAAAAAATTTACCAGGAAATACTTTAGGGGATTTAGTACACAATGTTTTGTTATCAATGGAAAGTTTAGAATTGGTTGTGTTTGTAAGTGAACCCAAAACATTGGTGAATGGAAATTTTGAGACAGTGAAAACAATATATTTTGTTAAGATTAGAAGTTGCATAGAAAGATAATATTTAATGTAATAGCAAGATGTATTAATAGCATTTAGGTCATTATATCTTTTTTTTCAGCAAGTCATTTTACACATAGTATTTTTTTCTTAAATTCTGGTATTATAGGTCAGTTCCCCTCTGAGTTATCGTACTAGGCAGCTGCCAATGTATTTTCCATCCTCAGTGATGAAAAATCTCCTTGGTGAAATACTTTGTATGACATAAAAAATATATCTTTTTACTTTTATAACACTGCTTGCATTTGGACATTAGTTGTCTGGTACTCTCCCACCAATAATTTTCTGAGCAAACATACTTCAAACTTTAGAAGTTCACCAGCCCATCTTCCTCTGACAGAAGCTTTTTTTTTTTATGGTAAGAATTCAGGATGAGTGGCTGTGATCCCATGATTGTTTCAAATCCAGCAAAGACTGCTGCAGTTGACTTTCATTCTGTCAGGAATGCCAGTCAGGTTGTTGACAATGTGTGTCTTAATGATGTGTAATGCAGAAGTGATGGAAAAAAGATTCACAGTGTTTTATCTGATATATATTGTGAATAGGTTCCACACTTATTTCAGCACTCGGGTAACTTGATGCCAAATTTAAAAATCTAAATTAAAACCTTTTGGACCAGATTTCAAAACTGCTTAGATGTCAAAAGATGTAACTACACTCAAACTAGATTTTTTAAAGATATTTAAGAGCAGTCATTTAGGCCACTGGGCCCTTCCAGGGAGCCCCTGTATCATACCATCTTTATAATACCATTGGTGCTTTCCTGTATCTTTCCACTTTGCCTTACAAATAATGTCCAGGTCCCAAGTGAAAACAAGTTAAATCTTGAACAAGAATCTGTCTAGCTACATGCAGTTGTTTCCTGGAGTAATTAGTGTGTTTTCATGGCAGTCATTTAGAATGGCATCATGCATCTGTAACAGCAGTCTGTGCATTGTTCAGACATTCCTGTGCTAGTTGAAATATACAGACTGTCATGAATTTAAATAAAATTTATGCATTCTCTAACACTTTATCCTAAGTACAACAGAAGTAGCTTATGCTCAAATAGTGGAAGTTGAAGATTTTTCTTGCTGCAAAAAATTGGGAAAAGGTTTAAGATTCTCTTTTACCTATGGAGAAAATGACTATAAAACTTAAAATGGAATATTAAAAAACCTTCCCAGATTTCTGTGAGAACATGCATATTTTTTCATCATCCTGAACAGATGTTTCTAAGCCAGTAATATTCAGGTACCCTTTTTTTTCCCCTCATTTATTATATGTATTGGTTAATATCTTTATTTAATGCAATTGTTAGATTTCCAAACACTGTTGTAAATTCTGCATCCTATAGATAATACTATAGGTAATATTAACTTAATTGATCTCCTTTTACCAGTTTCTTGAACAAAATAGTCAAAATATGAGTAGTAGAAGCAAACAAGTGTTATAAAGATAAAATGACAGATTAGAACACTGCTACCTTTACCCTGCAGTAAAATCTCACATAGGTTAATTAATATGATTTGTAATATCACCAGAAGAAAAATAAATATTTTTGAAAAGCATTTCTGACAGCCAGTACCTATGCCTATCAAAAATTCAATAGGAGTAATATGCATGTTTCTGTTTCCCCTTTTTTGTCCCATCAGGTTCATAACATCCATTTGCTAGATGCTATCTTGAATGTTCCACAGTTTGATGGCCCACAATCAGAACACACAGTGCATTAAATTGCACATTGCTAGCGTGTCTTTCATCTTGTGCCTAGTGTATTTCATTTCCCCTGCATTCAGATTAGGCAAAGCTTTTCTATTCCTTTGAAACAACTGTACTGAGAGTGTTTAACATAGGTCAAATGCAGATAGTGGAAATCCAGAGGTCCTTGGAAACAGTCTGCCATTTGACACTGGGCAACAATGGGAGGTGAAAGGTTTGCCACTTGAACTCCTTCTTAAAAGAAGACTATAATATTCTATTTACAACTTTAGCAGAGCCTTAATAATGTTTAAAAATGAGTATAGGTGACTAAAAGAACATGACTTTAACTAAAGCCATTTTTAGAAATGGAATATATGTGTATAAAAATCATATGATTGCATAATAATCTAAAGAGTATGCATGAATTTATCTTGTAGAGAATAAACAAAAAATATGAACAACAGAAAATAAGAAAGGAGAGCATTTCTTCTGTGATCGTTTGTGGAGATATCTACAGATACAATCAAATCCTCAACTGGTATAAGTCAGCATAACTGTGATTTCCTTGAACTGATTTACACTAGCTTATTTGCCACTTACAGGTAATATATCCATGCATTTGAATGTTGTTTTTAAGGTAGACAGAGTGAAGAAATGCATGTCAAGTTATTCAGGGTGGTAAACAGCCTAGTTTATCCAGGCTGACTGATCTTCCCCTGCAGCAGACACCTTGTAAGACTGGTTTTGAGTGATTCTTCATCTCCTTTGCTGAAAACATTAATTCTGTTTTGAGCCTGTCACTTTTGTGCTAAGCAAGAGTGCATATATGCATCCACTATTCACTTAGGCTAGGACCTCTGGTCAAAAGTCTAATGTGTGATGATTGTGAAAGCCATGAACAGAGTTGAATCCCTCAAGCAAGTACCTGTTGTCACTGCCTCGTTATAAGAGGGACGAATGCCATTTTGGTCGAAAAGTGATCAAGGTCCAACATTTGCTCAAGAAACTTCCCTATTAAACTGTAGTCCAAATTACATGTAGGGCACTTTAAATTCCCACAATGAAGGATAGAATTTCAGG
>VZTT01022504.1:2326-22651 GCA_013400855.1 Buphagus erythrorhynchus
AGTAATAACCTTAGGAAATTTAATCATGCCTTTGCTGTTTCTTATTCCATTAATATCCTGTAGCTATTCACCTTGGACTTTAGTTCCTCATTGAAACTGGGATTACGAAGGCTGTAGCTAAATGTGCAAAGGAGTTACAGAACCATCTCATCAATATCTTTTAAAAATTTCAAATTACTGTCAAGAACATGTAAGTTTTTGTCAGCCTTTTGTTCACAAAAAAAAAAATTGACAGAGGTATCATTTCAGTGAATAATACTGATTTCAAATGAAACAGTTCTGTTTTTTTCATTACAGCATATGAAATAGTCCAGTCAGAAACTGCTATTTAAATTGGTACTTTGAGGCAAAAGAAGGGAAGGTCAATAATAGATTGCTTTTGCTGAGGTCAGACTGAGGCCAAAAGTAGATTAATTCTTACAGCTCAGCAGCTCTGATGGGACTCTTAGGTTTTTTTTTTGCAAATGCCCCTAGTTTAAATGTAAGTAATAGCACACTTGAAAAAGCAGTTAGTGAGCAGAGGCTGAGCCATAGATGATAGACAGTACAACTTCTGTTTTACCATTTGCAAAAGTTTACCCTCTGTATTGGTGAGTGTGTTTCTTTGAGTAGGTGCTCTGTATCGTGCACACTTTATGCACCATGTCATGCAGAGTCTGCCAAGGTAAGTATGAATTTTATGCAATACCAGCATAAAGAGCTCCTAAATGTAAAGAGCAGGAAAAAAAGGAAACCACCCTACAAAACAAAGTATGTGAATTCCTGAGGTACAGGGTTATCAGCTTAGTGGTGTCTGGCTTGTACTTGTTAAATGCACGGGACTTTATTTCTTATAAAAGTAAGTCTTTTGAAAAAAAGAAATCCAGGTACAGTGCTTTTTTCCTCTTTTTGTAAAACTTTTTCATTGCTCTTCAGGAGGGAACAGAACTATCATGTGCAGTATAGTGCAAGTGAGACAGTACATGGAGAATTTTAGCATTAAGGAAATGCTGATAAGGAAAATATACTTTTTAGTTAAATTATTCTGCATATTTTTATTTCAGAATTTTTTCATTAGGCATTGCATGTGATTAATCTCCTAAATTTGACAAGCTGGCAATATATGATCTCTGACACTGAATTTTTTATATAAATTTTATGTGTAGTAAAGTAACAGTGTAATCTTAACTATATGTGCAAGTCTGAGTGTTTGAATGTGATATCACATAATTAGTAAATCATGCTGAAAGACAGATCCACCTGAAGTTAGTGTTCCCTTCTACACCAGCTGCATCTGTGAATATGCTTGAGTTGGACATGGGGGTGATATATGTTTACACAGAGAGATGGTAGTTCCTAGATTACCCGTAGTAGTGCTACAGGCTAGATGTGAAAATAGAATAATTGGCATTTTATTTTAAGAAGTGAAGTCTTTTTCTCCCNAGTGGAGCATATCGGTGTTAATGTAATTGTGGTTATGTTATGTAAATAGGGTTTTTTTAAAATACTCAATATATTGAAATTCGTGGAATTTTTGCAGGAATACAAATATATATACAAAGAACATTTTACTATAAAATTGGTGTCAGGTCTTGGCTCCTGCATAACAAGCGATTTTACTGTGTTGCAAACATTTTGATCTTAAGCATTTTAAAAGAAAAATAAATACACACTCTTGGATGAAGTAAGATAGTAACTTAAGCTATTTTGCTCAAGGTTGTTCTTTCCTTGAACGTAGTCTGGTGCCAGTGAGCTCCCTGTGAAGATATTCCTGAGTTTTATTCTACACTCACTTTGTTTGTGGCAGAGGCACAGGTGGTGGGTTATGAGGGGATTTGTTTGAGGCACACCAAAACTCCCTTGGCTGGAATTTGTCTTCTGTGTATCTTTCATTTTAGAAGAATAATTTTAAATACATTGTTTGCATGATGCATATTAAAAACCTTAGTAAGGAACACACCTTATTCTGTTCGACTGTGTTCTGTATTTGCTTTTAAAGCTGTAAATAAGCATGCAAGTTCAGAGTTACTTCTTTCAAGGGAAGTCTGAAATAACTAAGCTATCTGTGCATGTAGCAGAACTTCAGAAACTGGATTCGAGGACATTTTTCACACTTTCTGCTTAATTACAGAGGTTTCAAATGAGAGTTAAATTTACTTTTTTAAAGTGCAAGTAAATAAATCCATTTAGTGCCTTGATTATAGTAATAAAGGTGAAACTTAGACCTAGACTCAGTAATTAAAGCCTTAGAAAAGCTTTTTATAGGTTAAGAACCCATGGTTGTCGTGATAGTAATGAAGGAATTATCATCTGCTGAGATAGCAGATTGTGTGTGAAACTGTTATTGGAAATACTAGAGCTGTAAGATCTCTATTGAGCTCAGCATTTCCTTCCAGGTGACTTTTATGTGCTGCTGCCTTGCAAGTTAGATATGATGGCTGAATGGCTTTAGTTAATCAGTTTAGTGCTTAATTATTGTCTCTACATGGTACAGAAATCCAGAGAGATTTTTGTCAGAAATGTAGCTTTAGCAATTAAGTCTAATTTAGCTGTTTCATATTATTGAAGTAGATTATCATTCTTGAAACATTTTTAATTAGTGAAGTGCACTTGAATAAATGTGTTTGTGTGGCATTTTTAAGATTTGGTTGGGTTCCCCCCGCCCCCCAATGCCTACTCTATTGTGTTGCCTTAAAGCAGGAGCCTTAGAACTGATCTCCTAAATTACCATTGAAACATCCACAGAAGTGTTTTCATTATTTCATCATTGAGTACCCAGGCACTTTATGCAGATGGTGCATCTGCTTTGCACCTCTGAGCCATTATGCTGGAGGTATTTTACCCTTCATTTCAAAAGTGTCTAATGATTGCTGGGGAGGGAGGCCCCAGCTTCTCATAATGGAAGAGGACTTGATTTTTAAAGAAAGTTCTTGAATGTCTTTTAAAAGCTTTAAAATTGCATCAGATGTTCAACTAATCAAGATCAAGCACATAATGTTTGTGTTGGCTATTAAAAAAACCAAAGGTGTCTGTATTAGTAGTAAAGGATCCACAGTGCCACTTACCTCAGCGTGTGTATTGCCCATGAGATGCTTGATGTGACATTTGAATAGATGCCCTTTTAAGACTGTCCTCCAGAAACTCTGCTTTTAGGCAACATTACCACGCTGTTAGTATTGATGACACATCATTTAGTTCTGCTGCTCAGCTGGGCTGCCTTTCAGATGTGGTCAGTATATGCTACAGAAATGACATTACTATTTTGACCTCATTGTAACAATGGCTTCTGTTACATGTAATTAAAATGTTTTTTAAATGCCTGTAAACTCAGAGATGGTCTGAGCAATGATTGAGAGGGTTCTTAGTGTTGCCTGTGCCTGTTCTCTAACCAATTGCCCTTTTTTTCCAGGTAGCTTTGCTTGGCTCTTAGTATGGAAAATGTTGAGGGTTCCTGGGATTAAATGCACAATCAGTCCATTGTATTCGTTTCAGGAGAGGAAATTGTGCTGAGTGTATCTGGCATGGTGTCCTTACTGTTGGGATAATGTTATTCAAATTCATTCATCATTTTAGGACTTAAATTTAGAATGTACAGTTACAGGTAGTGTAAGAAATAAATTGGTATTTTCATACAATACATTGGGGGATTTTACAAGGAAAAACCTTTGCTTACCTTCTGTAGAAAACAGCTTAATTCATGTTAGGAAGATTTGCATTTCCCAGGTTCACAAACTAAAGTTTTGCCTGTGTTAGTGGAAGCTGCTGGCAGAGATCTTGCATGCCTGTATGGTGGGAGTAAATGGCAGCCTCCCTGCTGACAGACATGGTTTGTAGCTTTAGAAACTGTCATTGTGACAGGCAAAGGTCGATGTTGCTATGAAAGAAGGGGAAAGAAACTTAATATTTACTTTTCTAGAAATCCTAAGTGTGGTCATTGTGGCAGCAATGAGAAGTTGGGAATTAAAACTGTCCTGTAACAGGAATAAACTGGAAGCAGAAATACAATTTTATTTATATTTTACATGTATTCTGTCTTTAAAGCATAACTAAACATATGTGTTTTATTCTGACATGACCTTTAAGTGTGGATGCCTCTGAACACGATAGGAACGTTGCTTTAGCTGAGACTCACAGAGCAAACCATCCTACTGAGCACTTGTTAAATGTTTGGAATTTGCTGTTAACTCACCCAAAGGCATGGGAGATTAAATGTGGTCAGTGTATGTCAAGAAATCCCATCTGCGTGTAAAAAATTTATTGGGTGAGCTGTAATGTGACAAAGAATTATGGTCCTGTGTAATTTTACTGCTGAGTTTGACGCTTGTCTGGATGTCCCTGTGGGTCCAAAATCTGTTTAAACAAGAACCTGAAGTACTGGGATGAGTGTACATTGAAGTTTCCATGTCTTTGGGAATAGTAGCAATTTTTTTTTTTTTTGGNGGTAACAACTTTGCCATGCTAGAGGAAACTTCTCAGGGTGACTGAGGCATGTTCTCTCTGTTGTTAAGTTGTGGTTACCTAAAAGCTTGTACCTAGAAAGCTATTTCAAAGTTTAATTGAAAGAAGAGATTGTGTTACTGTTCTGGTTATTTGAGTCTTGGCTCTGTTTGTCAACAAATGTATTCTTTTGGTGGACAGTATTTCTTTTTAATGAAAGAATCTAATTTATCCTGCTCCATCTGGAATAGACTGCAGGGCCTACATTGCTGGCTGATTGGATCAATTATTTATGTTTTAATTAAGCAGATAAATAATTTGCTTTCCAGTACCACAACTAAAATAACTGTTTTATAATCTTTGAATTTAGTAAGGCAAATTTTGAAGGAGAACCCACCCCTGCAACTGCTATGTGCTTGAGTAGATGCTGAGTGCTGTTTGGAATTAGAGATGTGGAGTATGTTTTTCATAAACTGTTGCTGTAGCTTGAGAACAAAGTAAGCACTCTCGATGAGTTAATTTTTTTTGTACCAGAAGGAAACTAAAGTAGTCCAGCAGAGTATCTGTTAGCAGTAAAGGTTTAATGATTCCATGTAACTTCTCTGCCATGTCAGACTGTCACAAGTTTTGTCATATGTATTCACAACACATCAGAGTCATCAGCAGTTGCAAGGGTAAGAAGCCTCATCTGTTTTCTTTCTTTATCCTTCAGTCTCTCTGTTCTCCTCTGTTTCTTCTTCTCCTTCTTGTGTTACTTCCTTAAATCTCTAAGTTTAGTTCACAACCATCCCAAACAGCTTCATGGGTACAAAGTCAGATCTAACAAAAGAAATTATTGCAGACATTTAACTTTTAAATTACAGACTATCGATGGTCCCTGCGAAGTCATAGTTCACACGTGGGAGACTCATCTACAACCACGATCAATTACCCCTTTAGGTATGGGCATCAACTGCATCTGTTTGAGGCATATGCATAAGATTGCTGATATGCTGCACACTGGTTTAGAGGGTTTGATAGCTATAGTTTAAAAATACTTAAATTTATTAATGTGTGGGAGGTATAGACTTTTTCTTTTCACAACATGGGCCTTACTCTCAAAATATATATGTATATATACATAAGTGGCTTCAAAATGGAGTGGATGTGAAATTCTTTGCTGTCATCCTTAAGATTATGTGGGTTGGTTTTTTATTAATTTGGAATTGTAATAATTTTCTGTAAGTTTAATTCTTTGAGACTAAGGATCCATATTATCTTTTTTTAAGAAAATGGGGGGGAGGGTGTGAAGTCACTGCTGTTTTTATTTAAGTACTATTTAAATAGTAAAATTTTACACCAAAAATATTTCATTAGTCTAATTTAAGTAAAGGGATTAATGACAATAGAAACATGAATGGACTTATTTACCAGGCAATTTAGCAGAAATGTATTTTGCTGAAAGAGAGGGTGGTATGCAAACTTGTGTATAAGTTACTAATGCTTTTTTGAACAGGGGAAAAGTTTGAGGTTTAAGAGTGACTGAAATAACCTTTGAATGTAGCTTGTAGTTTAGATCTCTTATGCTGCTATGGTATGTTTTATGCACTGTCTTTTCTAGCACATGAAACAATATTATTTTCTCCATACTTAGAAGTTCACTTTTGTTAAGAAACTTTCTAATTATTTGAAAAAATGTCTTTTAGAAAGAAGGTGGTATCAAAGAAACTGTTACTCATTAATAGTACCATGATCACGTTCTGTTCTCCCTTTGGGTTTTTTTGGGGTTTTTTTGGTTTTGTTTGTTTTTTGTTTTTTTTTTTTTTTTTTTTTTTTTTTGTTTTTTTTTTTTTTTTTGTTTTTTTTTTTTTTTTTTTTTTTTTTTTTTTTTTTTTTTGTGTGTGTGTGTGTTTTTTTTTTTTTATTTCAGTTGGATGAGTAGGGTTTCTCTTCCTGTAAGAAGGTTATTTCTGCATTTGTCAGTAACTGGTAAGAGAAGCAGCCTATCCTCTGTTAGAGCCTGGACTTTATCTCTAAATTTAGATTACCTCACTCCAAACAGTTGGGATTTTTTTTTTTCCCAAGTAATACTCCATTCTTCATAAGCAGTTTTTAAGAAAATGCAGCTAACACAGTATATTAGCACTGGCTCATTTTGATCCTAAATTGTTGCCTGTGGTTATTGAGAAATTAGATTAGGAGCCAAAGGATTCTTGGGGGGGGGAAAAAAAGGATTAACCACTGTAGAGGCAAAATTATGTGAAGTTTTATGTTTTGAGAAATACGGTTTTTTTTAGACTATCACAGTTCTGTTAATGCTGGTGAATTTACTTAGTGTCTTAAGATTTCAGTTCTTAAAGCTTTGGAAAGAGTAAGGATAAAATTAAGTGTGAACTGAGCATTTTCAATATTTCATGCTAGGTTGGTTTCTGTCATATGGGCAGAATAAGCATTTTAGTTGTGACTAACTCTATTTAAAAGCTTCTAATGTGCAGCAGGACAACTTTCTTACATGTTTGCAAGAAAATTTAATGTCTTTGACATTACTTTGACAAGTAAAGCATCTTAGATACTAGTGGGATGTAGTTATGAGCAAAATACTACAGCAAGCCAGAAAATTGTGCAACCTTTTTATTCTCAGTTCAGATTACTTGAAGTGAAATGTGGTATTTTGTGTGTTGGATGTTTTCTTCACGCAGAAACTGAGAAAAAGCATGAATTGAGACCATTCTTTATAGAAGGTTGCAAAAAACATGCTGCTTTTGTCTGTTCAGTTTTCCTGCCTTTTTTTAGATACACTTTATAGAAGTGGAAAAGTAGAATTAATATAACTTGGCAACGATTTTTAAATGTAAATACTAATTACTTTTTCCATTCTTTACCATTCTTTTTAATTCTAGAAAATGAAATTACTGTCGACGACGGAGAGTTTGGAATCTGTAGTAAGTGAGATATGTTAACTTTTATTCTTTACCATGAATTTAATTTAAACAAGGTTAAGTCTTGTAATTGAAAAATGTTTGAGATTACAGGTTTTGAGAAGAATTGCCTGTGATAGTTTTCTCTGCTTTTACTGTTATTTCTGTATCCAGCATTTGTGAATTCACACTGTTATCCCTTCTAATGTTAATAAAAGACTGCTAGGAAGAGTTGAAGTGTTGTCACTCTGATGGTCTAAAAGGTTGAAATTTGGGAACTTTAAATCATGAGCATGCATTTTTTGAAAATACATAATAGTTTTAGCTTTGTCTTAATACCAAGCCTTAGAAAAACTCCTCATGCCTGGAAAAACATAACCACTCACACTAAATGTACCACTCTGCCTCTTCAGTTGGAGATGCAGCTGCCAAAAGGTTCTTGTGAGCCCCCATCTCATGTTCTTGTGTGCACAAGTGTCTCACTTCTGGCACTTCGGATCCACCTCTCACTTAATGTTCAGTCCTCTGAGACTGAAAGTAACTTCATCATACCTCATAAATCTTGTCTTCAAGCTTTTCCATTTTTCCCTCATATCCTCATCAAATGATGGGTTTTGCTCTTTAGGAACTCTTTAAAACTGTGGGGTTTGCTTCAGCATCCAGCTTGCAGCTTGTGTTTCTGGTCGTCTTGCTTGTAGGCTTCTCTTGTTTTGATGTTCAGGGTGAGGATTCTCAATGCTTTTCATCAGAATTGTGGCTGTACCCTGTCCTGCAGACTTGCACTGATTATGATGAGCTAATGGACACATCTGTATCTCATCCGGAACAGGGAGCCTCTAATTGCTTATGAACCTTCAGAGTTCCTGTCAGTATTACTCCGGGTGTTGAGAGATCTCAGGACAAGGGAATGTTACTCAGTGCTGTCCTGCAGATAGTTTACACGTGATCACTGTTCCTGTTTAATCACCTTAAAAGCCAGCAGACAGCTGCAGTATCTGTTGGCTGTTCTGAGTAGTTCAGAAAGACTGGGGAAAGGCTGCACCCAACTTCTTGCATTACTGTAGATCAAGGCTGGTGATAAGGAGGATTATTTGTAAGATGATGGCAAGAGGAACTGCCTAGATCTCCCTAAAATAAGTTACTAAAATGTCTTCTCCTTTCTGTTTGACTTTTGATAGATGGTATTAAAACTGTGGATTCTGGGTGGCTGACGTGTCAGACGGAAATAAGGCTACGTCTGCATTATTCTGAGAAACCCCCTGTACTGATATCTAAGAAGAAATTTAAAACATCAAGGTTTAGGTAAGAACCTGCTTATCTCAGTATGCAATTTACCTCATATTACTTGTCAATACTAGTGATATTTTATTTTACTTGATTAATGTAGCCTTTAAATTCATTTTGGGTTGCTGATAGCCCAGTTTCCAGGTGCTAAAGCACAAACTTGTCTTGGTGTTTCTTGCTTTTTGGCTGAAACTGTAGTGTTCTTAGGTTCTTACTTAAATCAGTTTGGTGCTTTTCTCTGCACAGTTGCCTCAAAAGGCAGGCATTACTATAACTCCATAGTTAATTGTCAGAAATTAGTATCTTAGCCCTGGTGTTTAGAGGGCTGCACTGTTGCACGCAGTGGATAAGGATTTGGCTGGGTNAACTTGTCTTGGTGTTTCTTGCTTTTTGGCTGAAACTGTAGTGTTCTTAGGTTCTTACTTAAATCAGTTTGGTGCTTTTCTCTGCACAGTTGCCTCAAAAGGCAGGCATTACTATAACTCCATAGTTAATTGTCAGAAATGAGTATCTTAGCCCTGGTGTTTAGAGGGCTGCACTGTTGCACGCAGTGGATAAGGATTTGGCTGGGTGGTTGCTCTGGGTGTTGCGGTCAGCAGTTTGATGTCCAAGCGAAAACCAAGGATGAGGGTGTCCCTCAGGGGTTGGTGGTGTTGGTGACATGGAAAATAGGATGGAGTGTCCCTTCAGTAGTTTGCTGATGACACCAGCCTGAGGGGTGCAGTCAGACTGGAGGGAGGGGATGCCATCCAGGGGGAGGAGCTTAGGAGGTTCAAATCTCACCAAGTTCAGCAAGGCCGAGTGCAAGGTCCTGCACTTGAGTTGGCGCAATCCCAAGTACAGGCAGGGTGGAGAATGGATTGAGAGCAGCCCTGAGGAGAAGGACTTGGGAGTGTTGGTAATGAGAAGCTCCATGTGACCCAGCATTGCTGACTTGCAGCCCAGAAGGCCAAGTGCATTGTGAGCTGCAGCAGTGTGGCCAGCAGGGAGAGGGAGGGTATTCTGGCCCCCTGCTCTACACTGGTGAGACCCGACCTGGAGAACCGCATCCAGCTCTGGGGCCCCCAGGATAAGAAGTACATGGAGCTGTTGAAGTGAGTCCAGAGGAGACCTTGAAGGTGCTAAGGGGGATGGAACTCTTCTGCTGTGGACACAGGATGAGAAATTCTGTGTTCTTCAGCCTAGAGAAAAGAAGACTCTGGGGAGACCTTTGTAGCAGTCCCTACGGAGAGCTGAAGAGGGACTTTGGATAAGGGCCTGGAGTGACAGGACAAGGGAGAACTGCTTTAACCTGAAAGAGGACAGGGCTAGATTAGATACGAGAAAGGCATTCTTCAGTGTGTGGATAGTGAGGCACAGGCACAGGTTGTCCAGAATTGTAGGTGCTGAATCCCGGGAAGTGCTCAAAACAAAGTTGAATGGGGCTTGGAGGAGCCTGGTCAAGTGGGTGTCCCTGTCTGTGGTAGGGAGGTTAGAACTAGATGATCTTTAAGATCCTTTCCAAACCAAACCATTCCATGGATCTGTTATACTTGATTTATTTCTTTTTTTCCAGTTTTGATTCCCTCTCCCACCAATTCCTGATTTGCTGATGAGGGAAGGGTTTATTTTATATGACTCTCTTCTGTGAGATTTAATACTTACATTGTGTTCTCTATAGCTTTGCCTTTTTTCCTTGCATGTTAGAGCAGGTAGAGAGAGCAATTTCTGAAGCCAGCTTCATGTCTAAATTAAATGGTTGAAATAAAACTTGATAAGCTAGATGCATTCACTAAATCCTCTGTGCTAAAATGTTGGATCTATCCAGTAGTTTCTGTGACTGTCACTCACTCTGGCAGTGTCATTTTTCAGCTTTCTGGAGTACCTGTGTTGTGACTTCTTTTTTATGAGGATATATTTCATTGTGGACTTGGTGTAATAGATTTCTATGATTGTAATTATTTCTTTGAGATATGATTTCACTTTTACTGGTGACTTGGCATCTATAAATGATAGTCCTGTATCTCATCTGCTATGTCTGTGATGCAGGAAGGGATTTGGNAGGTAAGAACCTGCTTATCTCAGTATGCAATTTACCTCATATTACTTGTCAATACTAGTGATATTTTATTTTACTTGATTAATGTAGCCTTTAAATTCATTTTGGGTTGCTGATAGCCCAGTTTCCAGGTGCTAAAGCACAAACTTGTCTTGGTGTTTCTTGCTTTTTGGCTGAAACTGTAGTGTTCTTAGGGTCTTACTTAAATCAGTTTGGTGCTTTTCTCTGCACAGTTGCCTCATGAGGCAGGCATTACTATAACTCCATAGTTAATTGTCAGAAATTAGTATCTTAGCCCTGGTGTTTAGAGGGCTGCACTGTTGCACGCAGTGGATAAGGATTTGGCTGGGTGGCTGCTCTGGGTGTTGCGGTCAGCAGTTTGATGTCCAAGCGAAAACCAAGGATGAGGGTGTCCCTCAGGGGTTGGTGGTGTTGGTGACATGGAAAATAGGATGGAGTGTCCCTTCAGTAGTTTGCTGATGACACCAGCCTGAGGGGTGCAGTCAGACTGGAGGGAGGGGATGCCATCCAGGGGGAGGAGCTTAGGAGGTTCAAATCTCACCAAGTTCAGCAAGGCCGAGTGCAAGGTCCTGCACTTGAGTTGGCGCAATCCCAAGTACAGGCAGGGTGGAGAATGGATTGAGAGCAGCCCTGAGGAGAAGGACTTGGGAGTGTTGGTAATGAGAAGCTCCATGTGACCCAGCATTGCTGACTTGCAGCCCAGAAGGCCAAGTGCATTGTGAGCTGCAGCAGTGTGGCCAGCAGGGAGAGGGAGGGTATTCTGGCCCCCTGCTCTACACTGGTGAGACCCGACCTGGAGAACCGCATCCAGCTCTGGGGCCCCCAGGATAAGAAGTACATGGAGCTGTTGAAGTGAGTCCAGAGGAGACCTTGAAGGTGCTAAGGGGGATGGAACTCTTCTGCTGTGGACACAGGATGAGAAATTCTGTGTTCTTCAGCCTAGAGAAAAGAAGACTCTGGGGAGACCTTTGTAGCAGTCCCTACGGAGAGCTGAAGAGGGACTTTGGATAAGGGCCTGGAGTGACAGGACAAGGGAGAACTGCTTTAACCTGAAAGAGGACAGGGCTAGATTAGATACGAGAAAGGCATTCTTCAGTGTGTGGATAGTGAGGCACAGGCACAGGTTGTCCAGAATTGTAGGTGCTGAATCCCGGGAAGTGCTCAAAACAAAGTTGAATGGGGCTTGGAGGAGCCTGGTCAAGTGGGTGTCCCTGTCTGTGGTAGGGAGGTTAGAACTAGATGATCTTTAAGATCCTTTCCAAACCAAACCATTCCATGGATCTGTTATACTTGATTTATTTCTTTTTTTCCAGTTTTGATTCCCTCTCCCACCAATTCCTGATTTGCTGATGAGGGAAGGGTTTATTTTATATGACTCTCTTCTGTGAGATTTAATACTTACATTGTGTTCTCTATAGCTTTGCCTTTTTTCCTTGCATGTTAGAGCAGGTAGAGAGAGCAATTTCTGAAGCCAGCTTCATGTCTAAATTAAATGGTTGAAATAAAACTTGATAAGCTAGATGCATTCACTAAATCCTCTGTGCTAAAATGTTGGATCTATCCAGTAGTTTCTGTGACTGTCACTCACTCTGGCAGTGTCATTTTTCAGCTTTCTGGAGTACCTGTGTTGTGACTTCTTTTTTATGAGGATATATTTCATTGTGGACTTGGTGTAATAGATTTCTATGATTGTAATTATTTCTTTGAGATATGATTTCACTTTTACTGGTGACTTGGCATCTATAAATGATAGTCCTGTATCTCATCTGCTATGTCTGTGATGCAGGAAGGGATTTGGTTTACTCGTATATACTTAACATTACTGACATAACTCATTTTGGCTGGAAGGTTTGTTCTGTATGATAAAGAACTCTGAGTCTCATAGAGAGGCTTATGCTTCTCCGTCCAGGATTTTTCAGAAATCCATTCAGTTTAAATGCTCATTTAGGATTTTTCAAGGGACTTAATTACTTCAACCTATATTACTTACGTCTATTAGAGTGTACTTATCTGCCCTATCAAAAAGATGTATCAGCAGTCACCAAGGTTCAAGTCTTGATCTTGATGATGACTGCTGTTTTCAGTGCTTTTCATTAGCCTGTTGGCATTATGGGTGTCAATCCATACAGGAAGGCTGTCTGTTTGGCAGCCCAAATAGTCTGGTGGAGTGCTGCTTCTCAGACCACTAATAGAGTTTTCATATTTACCCAGGTTCAGCTTTTAGCAGTGACTTGAGCACTGAAATCTGACTAAAATAGGGTTTAGACAATGGCTGCAAACTCTTGCTCATGTGAGGACCTGCTGTATACAGTGCTGTTCTGTGAATGGTGGAGTTGAGAAGAATTCTTGTATTGTATGAGCTCCTGCTCAAGCTTCTTCCTAAATCTTTATCATTCACAAAGGCACTGCAGTGATTTAACCATTTGTTTTCTGTTTCTGGTTGAGTAGAGTAAAATTGACCCTAGAAGGCCTAGAGAAGGATGATGATGAAGAGGGCCAAGAGAAGACGTCCCCTACTGTCTCTCAGAAAATGGCAAACACAGTGGAGTTCTCCTTAATCAGTAATGATGACTACAAATGTCGGCACTCTCAGCCAGACTGTGGCTATGCTTTGCAGCCAGACCGATGGATAGAATACACAATACAAACCATGGAGCCTGATAACTTGGAATTAATATTTGATTTTTTTGAGGTATGTCTCTTTACCCCTAACAACTCCAGTCTGCATTTTGGCGCTCAAGTCAATTGTTGTGAAGATTTCACTGTTGAAACAGAGCTACTGTCTGATGTTCTTGATCCTTTGGATTTATTTACACAAGTATCAGACTAGTGACTCCCAGCACATTTATTGAAAGATTTTTGTGAGCCTTCTTGATGTAACACAGGAAGTTTTTCAGTTCTACTTACTTAGAAGTCAGTACAAATTAGACTTGAATCTGTGTGCAGTATTGCATACTGTTAGGTTGGCTTGATTTTAATCCTTTATCAGAGGTAAGTTATGCTTCTCCTGCTTCAACCTGTACAGTGTGTATATGAACTGGTTATATCACAAATTATTGAATCTAACTTTTTATATTATAAGGAAAAGAGATTTCTCTGAACTAACTCATGCATATTAAAACTGGATTCTCACTACTGTGTGTTATTTTGCAAGAAACACTACTGTGTTTGCTATTTTTTCCCCTGAAAGATGTTAATATTTGAAGTTCTTTTTAAAAGAAAGCAACTTACACAGAATAAGGTTTTTTAAACATTCTCTTTTTGGTCTGAAAATGCCTTCAAGATCACTTACAATCATAATTGTAAAGTGTCTACATAGTTCCGGGCCTTGACTATGGTCAAGTGCACATTCTGTATATTAATTCTTCCCTGCAAGTGCATACCAAGTTTTTTAGCATTTTAAGCATAAATATTATTCCAGTTAATTTTTGTTCTGAACAGTACTTGGGCATTTTAGAAGACAGACTTTCATGCATGCTATTTTTATCTGAAAAGCTTATCAAATGTAAGGGGTGTCAAAGAAAAACACGAGTTTTATAGATTTCTGTCAAAATTCTCATTTTCCTGATAGTAATTCTTAACTCACTGTTACATTAAACAATTGTAGCTGAAATGAGTGTTCTGTGTAACACACAAGAAACTTGTGTTGTGTCCTGAGGAGCAAGTCAAAAGAGTTTGTTTAGAATTCTCACTCACATCTAACAGTAGGGATTTTGGGTTTTTGTTTGTTCTGTTTTTAGGAAGATTTAGGTGAGAAGGTAGTACAAGATGATGTGCTCCCAGGTCATGTAGGCTCTGCCTGCCTCCTGTCATCCACAATTGCAGAACTTGGAAAGAGTGCTGGAATTCTTACACTTGCTATTATGAGCAGAAATCCAAGGAAGACAATTGGAAAAGTTAGAGGTACAGTTGATACCAACAACAGATGCAGATAACTTTCCTCAAAGCCATCTGCTGTTTACTGACATGTGAAGCATTGCTGTTTTTCTTGCAGTGGACTACATAATTATCAAACCAATCCAGGGATACACTTGTGATATGCAGGCTTCATATGCAAAATACTGGAAACCAAGAACAACTCTGGATGTTGGACACAGGGGAGCAGGGAATTCTACAACAACAGCTAAGTAAGTTTGTTTGCATTTTACACTGGGGAAATTGTTTTGTGTCAATGACATCAGCTGAGGAAGCAAACAGTTTAAAAAGCTCCAACTCATAGTCATTTACTTCAGTATCAAATTGCGGGTATTCTCTAAAACAAAAACTTCTGATTTGTATTTCTCTTGTTTCAATTCTTTGCTATACTGCATCTAACAAACCCTTTTTCTTGGCTGTTGTTTCAGGCTTGCTAAAGTTCAAGAGAACACCATTGCATCCTTGAGGAGCGCTGCTAGTCATGTATGTACACATTTTCATACACACAGAACTTGTCTAGTGCAACCTAGATTGGCTTGTATGCTTAATTTGCATGATTCAGGATAGTGAACGGTAATTGCACTGATGTAAATTTGATAAAATCACTGGGGAAATTGCCTGAGTTATGGGAAGTTAATAGTAGATTAGACTCTCATTCTCAAGTCCCTTTAAAAAATATCAAAACTTCTATTTAGCATATTCTGGTGGTATTCTAATGCAGGGAGAATTTTAATCTCAACCTTGTACAGACAATTTGAACAAATGAATAGAATTTTGTCTCTGCTCGAGTCTGTCAGCATCCTCTCAGGTAGCAAAGGTCTTGCTCAGGGACTGCTGTGTACTGAAGCTTTCTGTCTGAAAATGTGACTTGGGAGCTGAGCTGGTAGAATAAACCAATCTTTGTTTTAGTGCTTGCTGCAGTGAAGGCTTGAAATCCTAAGACAGGACTTCCAGTTTGGGAGATAGTAGCTCCATGTTCGTAAATTCTTTGATGAAGATGGTCACTTTTATTTCTTCCAGTAATCTTAATCACGGAATAAAACCATAGGTACTAAATTACTGTTTTGAACAGTAATTCTTAGTCCCTCCATGGACACTACAGGTTTATAGACAGCTTTTATAATACTCACAAGAAATATACATTGAGGCAGAAATTTGCTGTGAAGTCATCAGCAGCATCACCAGAGAAATGCTTTCATCTGTTTGCAGATTGAAAAGGCTGAAAGCCACCACTCTGAAAATATTTCTGCTGAGAAAAGGGCTGAAAAATGTCTTATTTTCTCTCTGTGCTGGTTGAAAAAGTGGGTGTCAGAGTAATAATTTGATGGATGGTATTCTTGGAGGCCTTCAAAGGAATGATTTGCAGTCAGTCAACATAAGTAAAAAAACCCCAAACCTGTTACTGTGTTTCTCTTTCTTTCTGGCACTCCCTCTTTTGAAAAAGACTGTACTTAGAGCTTTTGAATCTTTCTTCCTTTTTTAAAGCCTAAAATTACTTACAGCTGAAAAGAGCAGGAAAATGCTGGATGCAGCTATTTCTGCTCTTGCACAGATTGTAGCACATTGCTACTGTGTTACTCACTAGTGACTCCATAAGTTTGTTCCTACATGGAATATCTCCGTAAAGCCTTGGCTTGTCTCTTGGTGTGGTGGTGGGGAGGAGGGAGGAAGATGCATCCAAAGTCATCTGTGTTTAAAACATTTGTGTCTAAAAGTATCATCTTAGTCTTTCTCTGTAATCAGGTTCACAAGACTTGAATCTTACTAGAGGGTTTACAAGATTAAGCAAGATAGATACATATATATGTCAGTATTATAGTAATTAAGATAATTCGCCATATAATTTTTTCATCATTAATAATCCATTGCTAAGCATGGTTTAACTGGTAACAGCCAGTTGTATTAAACTTCTGCTTGATGTCCGGGACCTGTGAATACTTGACAGTACTTGCATGAAGTTCTGTAGTCCTTTAATGGGCTTTTGTTTTGTTCTGTGTGTCTTTAATTTTCTGTAGGGAGCAGCATATGTGGAATTTGATGTACATCTTTCTAAAGATCATGTACCTATAGTATACCACGATCTCACATGTTGCATGGCCATGAAAAAGGTAAAGATAATATCTGTATTTTATGTATAAATATGCCCATTCTAGAAATGTAAAATGTCAAGCTCTCATAGAAATAGTTCTGGGGATTCAAGGAATGCAATGGGAATAAATATGCAGCATTACTTTGTGTATAAAGCAGGGAAGTTGAGTTTTTTCCTTTTGATGTCATAGCAACAGCAATTCAGATGCATGGCTTGGCACTCTTCAAGCTCACATTGTGGTTACTATTTAGCTTCTTTCTAACTTACGATTTGGAAGAAAAAAGTAGACAACTCTGCCTGTGGGGCTCTCTTATACTCAAGACCTGAATGTTTACATTCTTTTCTGTTCTGGTTATCTTCCCTCCTAGTTCTGGGATGAATCCAGAGAGAGATTGCAAAGCACTCTGCTCTGTCTTCTTGGCACTGAGTCTCATGTCTTCAAACTCCCACACCCACTGCAGTATTGCACTTCATAGGAAGCTTAGTTATGAACAGCTGTGGAAATTGAACTTTCACTGAGGGGAATGAATATTATGTATCTTCACTCAGTATTGTCCTGCTCAGTAAAAATTTCTTAGTGAAGAAGGGAAATGAGAAATGGACAGAATTTTTTTGATCTTTGTTTTGTGAGTGGTCTGTGTGTGTGTTTTACCCCAGGACATTTATCTTTTTTTATTAGTTTCTGAGACATTGGATAAACAGCAGAAAACGGAACTGCCTTGGAATATTCTTTACTGCATTTCTTTACTTGAAAACATCTTTTCGGAATACATTAACCAATCAAGTTTTTACAGAATAATTATGCTAACATTTTGAGAAGAAAGAACTTTAAAGCCTCTGACTTGCATGAAAGACCAAATACTGTTATTTTTTTTTTTTCAAATTGACACTCATTTTATGCTTTTAAGTGCCTGTATTGTCCTGTGAAAACTGATCATCTTAATCATAAGATAACACTTGTATCTTTATCAATAAAATAGGAAACATTAATTGCCATAATGCTACTGTATAGAAAGCGTGTAGGCTTTTTTGTTGTTTTCAGTGATGCTTAATTATGTGTTGGTTCTCTTGGAAGAAACTGGATACAGAGCCTTTGGAACTGTTTGAGATTGCAGTCAAAGAACTCACATTTGATCAGCTGCAGTTATTAAAGGTATTGTTACCTTGGCTAGTACAATATGCTGTGTGTAGAATTTCAAATTGTGTATGAAACTTGGAGGTTTTGGGATTAACTATAGATAGCTGGGGAGAGTACAGTCTTAAAAATTGTACAAGCAGAACAATTAGGCAATTCCAAGAAAAATACTTCTTTCATTTTTACAACTTGTATAAATGTAATTACTTTGATCCTCTAGAAATATGGTATCTAATATTCAAATGTTAAAGGGACTATGTTGAACTGCTCTGCCTTCCAAACAGAAGTGCCCTGTCTAGATAAAAAAAGTCAGGGGATGAGTGGGCTACTGAAGCTAGCTGCCCTCAGTCATCCCTGCTGAGATACCTGCTCTCAGTCAAGGAAACAGTCTGATTGGTTCAAGAACCATATGATTCTTTTTACTTAGTATTACTTGGTCTGCTTCTTTTTGTGGAGAGAGAATTTGAATGGAGCAAGGGAGTTGGCTGTGTCTGGCCTGATTCTAGCTCAGTATGTGTGACTGTAATATAAAACAGGTCAGCCTTCTGCACTGGATTGAAACACAGAGGAGGGATTAATGTTCAGACTTCTTCACATCTTGATGTTACAATTTGTATGGATTTACCCTTAACATGATTTCTGAATTTTCAGTGAGCATGTTTTCAGTTTGGTTTTGAGCTTTTCTTGAAATCTTTAAAACAAAGTTTGAAAGAAAATTGTGATGTGTGCAGGTATGTCTTTCATTCTTTCACAAGTTACTGAAACTGTGTCTGTAATAGACTTCTAAACTTTAAAACTATTTACAAGCAAAATTAGTGAACATTTTACATGTAGGAACGTGTGGGTGGAGTGTTAATATTGCTCTTATGCTCTTCAGCTAGCTCACGTGACGGCCCTGAAAGTAAAAGATCACAATGGTATGTACTAGTTTGGAAGAGTGTTGGGATTGATTTATTATCATGTTATTATATAAATTCTGTGGTTCCTTGTTGTAATCACATTTGTCCTGAACATTTCTAAATGCTTATGTAGTTAATTTTGTGCATGCTGTAAGAGTTCTTTACTGGGAAGGAAGTATCTGAATAGAAGTCACTCCCTTGGGAAGCAGGGACAGAAGGGTAGAAGGCAAATATATAGATCAATATATATTTCTGAATAATCATAACAAAATGGCCACTAATGTTTCCATCTTATGCTTCTCCAGCTGTACCTTCAGCCCTTCAGAATTGCTGACAAGAACTTTGGTAACTGGTGTAGGATGTCTTACCAGTGCTGTTAATTTTTGGCCTTAATTATCCCCTTTGTAGGGACAGCAGATTATCTCATACATCCCACCTGTATAAGAAAAGATAAAAAAAAAAAAGCCAAAGATGTAATTCACTAAGTGAAGTGGTAAGGAATGAGAGAAGCCATTCTGATATGTATTGTGGCAAGGTTTTAAGTTCAAAACCAGNTTTATATTTCTTTCCAGCGTCTTTTAAAGAGGAAGAGAACTCTGCTTTTGAGATGCAGCCATTTCCTTCTCTGCAAAGAGTAAGTAGTGAATATGGAGCAAGATGACTGGGGAACACGAAAACCTGTGTTTTATTTTCAACTTTGCACATGTAGCAAGGGATATTGATTTTTGGGTTTAGGCCTCTGGTATCAACACTGGAACTGAGAACAGGGGTTTTATTGTTGGACACTGGAGGGTTTTCAGTGCTTACAAGTAAAAGTCTGTGTGTATTTCAAGCTTCAATTCACAAGCCCTAGCTGTGTAGCTCAGGGTGCACTCAGTTTTACAGCTGGTTAACATGTGGGCATGGCTTGTTAATGCATTGACAGTTTTCTTTCTATTTTGAAAGACACCACACCTGGCCTTTGGCAGTTCCTGACAGTGTCTTGGCCATCTGTGAGCCAGACATTGAGAACTGTTGAGTGAACTTCGAGTGTGTTTCCATTTAGGATTGGATGGTGTTAGCTCCACCTTTTGAAATCACCTTGCAAATAATTCTTCACAAGAATTTCATATGAAAGAACTTTTGTTATTATCATAATGGCAAGCTCCTGGATTTCATATTTAAGATGCTTTTTGCATTCAAAAGAATTTTCTGGAGAAAGAAAAAACATTTTTTTCTTTACGAGTACAAATGGGGCATTTCTCACATGTATTAAGGTGAATTGACTCACATTTGTATCTTGTCAAAATCTTGTCGTTAAGATTTTATCCACTTTTATGTATTCATTAAGTTTAAGTTGGAGTAGAAACGGGTGTATATATGTGTTGTATAAAATGTTAAAAACCTAGGGCTTTTAATTATAGTGTTAGACATCATTAGCATTAAATTCCAATGTATTCTCCCAACAATTACCTTCATAGTGCTTTGCTGTCCTGATTTATTAAAGAAATATGGATATTGGTCTAGTACCAATATCCAACTGTGACGGACAAAAACTCTCTAACAGTTTATAGTTAGAAAGTGTATGTTTATTACGACGTCGCGCGGCATGCGGGACAGCTCCCAAATACACACTGCACCTTTCAGGTGAT
>VZTT01022505.1:23692-42240 GCA_013400855.1 Buphagus erythrorhynchus
CGGTCCCGGCGGCGGGGGGCGCGGTCCCGGCGGCGGAGGGCGCGGCACCCACCGCGCTGCGGGGCCGCTGCCGCACCGCAGGTGCTCAAGAAGCGCCTGCACGACACGAGCCCGCTCCTGTGCTTTGGGATGAGCCCGGACCAGACGCCCGACTGTGGTCCCTTCCCTCCCAACCCGTTCAGTGATGCTGCGGAGAGCCGTCAACGTTCGGCGTGCTGTCCCTCAGCCTGTCTCGAGGACCAACAACGTATTGAGGGCTTTTTTATTCAGTTTTAGTCTTACGGCTAACTTGTGTTCCCCTGTCTCACACAGAGGGTAAGTCTAGGAAGTGAAGCGGGTGTTTTAAAATATGGCTGCTACCTCATTAACCAGTCAAACTACTGCTCAAGGAGTTCTCCAAACTTTGCAAAGCTCAGGAGATGACCTCATCAGGAGAAGTGTCCTCAAGGAAGTGGTTGTTAAGGATTGGAATGGGCTGTCCAGGGAGGTGGTGAAGTCACCATCCCTGTAAATGTTCAAGGAACAGCTGGGCTGGCATTTACTGCCATGGTCTAGTTGACAAGGAGGTGATCAGTCAAATGTCAGGCTCGATGATCTTGGAGATCTTTTCCAACCTAATTAATTCTGTGATTCTGTGGTTCATTCTGAGGAATTCCCTGCTGCTGCATGTGAAGTGTCACAGTGGGGTCCTGCCCCTCCAGCTGCTGAACCTCCAGGGACCTCTCAGCTCTTTGGATGCAGCTGCACCAGCACCACCAGCCCAAAGCAAAGCAGAACCCACTGTCCCTTTGAGGCCCCATTCACAGCACAGCATCCCTCAGCCATGGCATGTGGAGAAGATGGCCTGCTCTGTTTGCCAAACCTGCCCAAATTGGGCTGTCCTCTGTACTCCATTCTCAGCACACAACCTGTGCCTCCATACAGAGGTGAAAATAGTTTAACTGCTAAGTATAGTCATGCGGGTCCCTGCATAAATGGTTAAACTGCAAAGTATAGTCTAACACATATGGTTATATGGTGCTGGTATAAGGCAGCACCTTTATGTTTCTATCTCTGTCTTCAAGAAGAACCTTGCTGCACATTCCACCAATTCCTGCCTTAAATCAGACATTTAATGTGCAGAAAAGACTGCCAAGTATGTTTGATGGGAAGATAGGAAGGTTCAAATGAAGCAGGGGAAAAGGTCAGAGAGGAAAAGATGAGCCAGTAGAGATATTAGAGAGTGTTACAAACAGGGGTATTGCACCATGAGAGCAGAAGGAAGCAAGTATGTCAGGTTGGTACAGCAGTACCACTTAAATATCTATAAATATCTAAATTCTGTTAGATCAGAAGATCTGGTTTAGTAACCCGGCTAAGAGAAAACAAAAAGCCAGACAGAATCTGCATGTGGGACCCTACATTTAAAGAAAATATAGAAGAAAGAATTCTGAAACTGTATGCACCAAAAGAATTTCCTCTCATCACACAAACAGCACCGTGGGTCTGCGCCTGTTCAGAAATTGTGGATAAGCTTTGGACACTGTTGCTGTCAAATGCAGACCAAAAGTTGCAGCTCCATTATATAACTAAGAGAGACATTCGTTAGTTGTTCCCAGTCCCAGTGAATGTGAAACACTGTGGCATTGCACCTTTCTAGGGTATGTCAGTAGCCTGTATAGGTACTACTTAGGTTCAATGCTTTTGATTAAAAAGCAGGGCTGAGCATTAGCAACTTGGAGCCTTTTATACTCTAAGGGTTTCCATTATTTATTTTAAGCAAGACTTTTGTTTTCCTCTGCTTTCAGTTTTGCTGTCATCAGAATTACATTTCAATGTGTGTTACAATAGGAAAAGACTATATCTCTTGCTTAAGATATATAATTGAAAGGTGATCTGAATCACTGAAAAGCTGAGACTTTATACCAGTTTAATTGTAACAAGTTTAGTTGAACATAACAACCCAGATTCCTGGCTCTGGACTTACATCAAGGATGAACTGCGCCACAGGCAGCTTGCTTCTTAGAATCAGAAAGACAGCCAATGAAAAGAGCAGGTGCAATTTAGAAATGGGTTTAGATTATATCCTATAACACACCATTTATATTACCTATATTATGCTCACTTAGATGACTAAGTCTCTTCTCTAATTACACTGGCAGTGATTATGGCTGAGTATAATCTACCTAAGAATTATTAGACTGTCTACAGAATGATTACATACTGTCAACACAGAAATCCTTGATGCTTCCTTTCTGTGTAAGCTGTCATGAACTGTGTAAAGCAGCAAGGATGAGTGGTTAGAGCACAGTACTGGGAATTGAGAGAGTCTGGGGTGTATGCTGTTTTGCCATAAGCTTGCTACTTGGCTTTGGATAAATCTTGTAGCTTCACAGTAATTAAATTACCTCACACAAGAAATGTGGAGAGCATTTACTCAGAGCTGCATCTTTAAAATCTTTGGATGGAGATTGCTGCATAAACAGAAAACACAAAATTATAATAGTTAGGACAAAGCCACAATGTTTATTTATTGATTATTTCCTCTTTAAAAACATAACAGAAGAATGTATGGATTTTATAATTTTTTTTTCCTGTAAATGATTGGTTTCCAATGGGATGCAAAATCAAAGAAGGACACCTCTTTAGAAAAGAGAATTTCAAAGATTCTTTGTTCCATGTTTTATATGTGAAAGGAAGAGAACAAAAGGCAGACTGCAATATATAGCTTAAGTTACAGTGGGTTTTTTGTTTTCTTTAACCACTTCCTTAGCTGGAGATCAAAGCTGATTCAGCAGAACTAGTACCCCAAAATCATCAAGACACTGCAGCACTAGTCTTTGTTTCATCATTTCCAAGATACTTTCCTCTGCAAGTTCAAGACAGCAGCTGTGCAGGCATACAACTGATGGGACTAGTTTTCTCAATAAACTGTGTTTAGGAGAGAAGTAGACTTAATGTAGATGGTAGAAAATGCCATCTAAGTGTTGAAATTATATTAAGAGGCTTAAAATTTTAGATTTTGGTGGAAGGGTAGTACAGCCAAGAAAACCTTTTTCTTGGTATTCATTTTTGCCATTTCAGGGCACCATCTTAGTCATGTTCTTTCTGGTGGAACACTGATTTGGAGTACCTAAAAATCAGATGAACTTGGGTTGTTCAGAAGAAATATACTTGATTGCTAAGGCAATCTAAGCCTATATCCATGAAGGCATCCCACTAAACTTAAATGATTCCTCTTACAGCGAGTTACAGGAAGAGCTCCTTATATAGAGGAGTAAGTAACACTGAAAACGCCTGTGAGACCCTAGATGATAGTCACATCATAGGCCAGTAAATTCAACTGATGTCATAGAATGAACCTAAAGAGCAAGAAGTCTCAATGGCACTTGGGTGTTTTGGGGTATTTTTGTATAGTCAGAGGACTGGACCAGAGAATTGAGAGTAATTCTCCCACATTAAAGGTGGCTTCTATCCATAACAAAGAAAAAGGACAGCAGGTGCTGGATTATGATGTAAAATAAAGATGTCACTTGCTGAGCTCTGTGAATGTTCAAAATGAAAAAGATAAGAGAAATCGTGGCTGCAGCCTCTTTATCCAATTATACTATTGAAGATTAATCTATGGAAATGGCTGCAGCTGTACATAAAATGTGACTGCACAATGGCAGGCTTAGATGCTGAGCTCTTACTCATGCACCACAGAAGGTGATTCATATCCCCATTACACAAGTGACATAACAGAACACGACTCCTCAGTGTGACAGGGACAGAGTGCTGCAAGGACTCCAGGCATGCTGCAGTCACTCTCAGTGTCCAGAAACCTGCTAGGCACAACAGCACTGAACCACACAACCAAGCTGCTCCACTGCACAGTCAAAAAGGTTGCCTACTTCTGGAGTAATGTTGTATCAAGAAGTCATCAGTCTCTTGCTTTGTTTTCATAACTTTTGTCATTTTCCTCATTTTAATTCACAGAAATCTGGGACGGGATATTTATGTTTATAACTCTAAAATGTATCACGAGACACATTTATTATTATTGGCTTTTTTTATGTGCTACAATGCCATTTGTAACAATGAGGCTAAAGCACTTGACAGTAGCTAAAGATTCATAATAGTAAATAGTCCAGGCAGGTGGATTGTCATCCTGAGAGGGTAAGACAGGAATGACAACAAAGCAGCAGAAAATATAGAGGCAACAGCATTACTTTTTTATGCAATGAGAATCTTCTGTTTAATCTTCATCTATTGTTGGAACCCTGGAAACTGAGAAAAACGCAATAATCTGTGCTTCATGGTTTTTGATGCTGCCTGTACAGAAATGCTTGTGGCAGACTGATGAACTGCAAAAGGCACTTCCCTCTGCAATAAATGTGCTACAGTAACTATGTTATTAAAATAATATTAAAATTCAGGCATAGTTTTTTTCTCAGCTTAGCATTGTTCATCAAATTGCAACAATGTGAACATCAATACATAAGACAAAATACTTTTTTGGTATGATCATTTTGGGTGATACAGGAGTTCATTAAACTGACTGCACACCTGCAGCAGTTTCATGTCTTGTATTTGTTTGTCATGACTAAATAATCTATGTGTGAATTGCTGCAAATTAAATCATAGCACTTGGAGAAAAGATCGGACAGTAACACAAGGGACAGCAAATTCCCCTATGTGATTTATCAGCCATCTGGTGCAGTGCAAACAGCACTTATTCAGGGGGGTTCTGGTTAGTAACCACAGCAACAGGTCTGCTGAGTACTCCTAAAAGTTATGCATGTGCCAGCAGCCTTTTCTCTCCTCCCATACACATTATTCACTGGGGACTGTGAGCAGTGGCATGTCCTTCCTGGGCTACAGATGTTTTTGCTGCAGCATTTTCCAGTATTCCATTTTTCAGGAGACTTAAAACTTGGAGAGTTTTGTTTTGGTTTTTTGTAATATGCCTTCAAGGAGTTCTGACTCCAAAAAACTCTCTCCATGATTAAGCCATTTTCCTTATTCATGGAAGGGGTAGATAGCTGCAAGCTGGGAAGAGATTACTGATAACAGAAATATTTCTAACTAAAATAAAAGAAGTGCTTTTGGGTCCTGTACTTACAAAAGGACAGGAAATGTTCACAACTGAGTATATCTGTCATAAAAGAGTTCATGTTTACATAAATGGCCTTGTCCACCTGGTACAACTGGAAAACATTAGTTAATAGACAGGCAAAACTGCAAAGCTCACACTGTATTTGAAGTTTCATGCTGATTGCATATTATTCCTCATGTACCTATTTTAACAGAGAAATGTAAATAATAAATTACCCAGGAGTTTTTAAACTTACTCATATTTGCTGTGGATATCAACCAAGAAAAACTGGATGGTATGGAGAGATATTCCCCTGCTTATCTTCTCTGCTATTCCCTGCCAGCCCAAGTGCCCTCGTGTTTTCTCCAAGCCTGCCTGTAGCTTTACCAGTGTGAAGGAGTGGTGTGACAGCACAAGCCTGGTGCCACTCCAGTCTGTCCTGAGGCTCTGACACATTCCACTGACAGCTGCCTGCTCAGGAAACAAGGTATGAAGGTCCAAAGCCAGCAGAGGTCTGGCAGAGCAGAACTGGTGCCCTAGAGCCCACCCCACACAGCCCCAGCACAGCGTGGGCACAGGCTGTGGCTGTTTTAAAAGGTGCCGTGGTGAGTGGGCTTGGCAGGTTGGCAGGAACAGAATCTGGTACCAAACACATGGGAGCATTGGCTGCTTCTGCTCCACATGTGCTCCCACTGCAGTTTGTGCTCGTTTGTTAGCTGCAAGGTGAGCACCACGTGTCAGGGAGCTTTGCTTCAGACTGTTTTGCAGAGGTGGGGCACTGGATTACACCAGGGTGCACTGCACATCACGATGTCCGGGTGAACATGTGAAGCCCTGGTAGTGACAACAGCAGTACAGACATGATGGCACATAAGGGCTGAGATACTGGATGCAAAGGTAAATTCTCACCTGTAAAAATGAAGGAACACCACCCAGTCTTGTGGTGTATTGTGGTCAGTGTTGCTAAGAATAAAATCCAGCAGGTCGTGATTTTCTTTCAACTACAATTAGGCCATACCCAGATGGACACAGGTTCCCAAAATCATTTTGCATTGCATTCCTGGAATGAAAACCTATTCTCTAAAGGTATATCCCAGCAGATTAGAGAGACCAGAGCTAAACTCTACTATTTACTCCCAGAGAGAGTGCAGGCCAAGCTCACAAAATAAATAGGTATTATCTAGTTCGCTACTCAGGGAAAGTGGCAGAAGAGGAAACATAGCTGCTTTAAAGAAATTTCGATGGCAATAACATGAAAGAGGACAGGATTGATTTAATGCTTCCAGTCTGACTCCCAGATGAGGAATCAATTATCCTGCATCATTTAATCTCCTTATGCAGGTCATGACACGAACTAGAAATTAGAAGCATCGTGTCTAAAATGAAGAGCAGCTCTTAATGGTAGGTAGCATCAGCCTCAGACTTTTTAGAGGAAAATATAGCTAGGATTTTGGGAGCTCTGAAGTGTTGGCTCCACTGGATTTCTGCAGTCAGACCCTAATATTTTAAAAGTGGGTTAGTCCTTGTTTACCCAATGGAGATGCAAAGCAGTTATAAGAAAAGAAAAAAAAAAAAGAAAAAAAAAGAAAAAAGAAAAAAAATGTTATTGCTTTGGACAAACTCAAGGAAAGTGACCTTCAGAAAATTTGCAAAATGTTATTTATCTACCATGTTTTAAACTATCCTCTGTCATGGCAACGTTTTCAGATAAACCAAGCTCCTATTTTTTTTACATCATTCAACAGAAAATACCACATGGTCTCTGACCAGGTACAACCCCTAGCTAAACCAACCATTTTTGGAACAAAAATTCTCAGGAGGAAGAAATGTGATGCAGTAGGAGCCTTCATCTGAATCTCCTCCAGGCTGGAAGAGATGATAACCAAGTTCTCATCCCTATACAGCCTCCCACTGAGATTGTCAATTATATTTCTTGTGTGAAACTGTTGACATAATCAAGCACAGGCATGAAAACAGAAGCAGTATAGCTAAAGAAAGATCCTTATTTTGTCAGAGAGTTGTTTTCCTATGAACTAGGAGAAAACTGGGACACAGAATGTAAGCATTACGATTAACTTTCAAGAGAAGCTAAAATTATCCAGGATTATACAAATATAAGCAGTTTTGATTTATTTCCTGTGACCAAAAACAATTCAGCATTGAAGACAAATTAAGGGGTTTGGGGTAGTGTGTTTTGCGGGTTTTTGCAAATACAATGAGGCCAATGTATTTTCAAGAAGTGAACTCAACATACCTATTCTGAAAACTCTTTAACAAACCTTGGAAGTGTGAATTTAAATTTTGCCTTAAACTCCATATAGGAACTGCCCAAAGCAGTGGTTTCTAATCAAAGTCAAATCAGGAACTCGCCTTATTACTTGCAGTCCCTGCATCAGTGGCTGCCAGTGTTCTTTCTTCCAAGTTAGCAGATGCTAAAGGATCTAGGAAATAAAACCTTTTGCATTTCTCACATCACTCTGCGTAATTCCACTCTCTCTGACATTTTTCCCAGCTTTGTGTCTTTTCCCAGAATGCCCCAAAGCAGTGAGGTTTCCCAGTCCTGCTGGTACTCACATGTATCTGAAACTAGGATTTCTGGATCAAGGGATATAACACCTTGTATCTAACAGCATAAACAATGGGATGTGAGGAACACGTAAAACAAAGGTAATTTAAGGACTGACCTGTACAACCTATTTTTTACACCAAAGTGCTCAGGAAACCAACTATGTATCACTTTCATTCAGGATATCATGAAGAAGAAATTATGGCAGCAATTTGTTCAATATGTACTTAACATAAGAAGTTGAATTTTATATAGANGTCAGTTTATCTCACAAAAGAAAATTTAAGAAACATTTCAGATTAAAGCACCATTCCTGAAGCTTTGCCAAAAGCTTTCTTGTGTCATTGCATTGCATATCAAGAATTTTCAAATAAAATGTGCTCTGAAGGCTGCTTCTGTACCTACAGAAGACAGCAACTCCCACTGTAATTGTTAGGTACTGGCTGTGAATGACAGGCTGCAGTTCTAAAAAACATCACTATATATTTTCCAAAATAACTACAAACCAACAAGAAATGTTTGAAGAAGGCTATAAGATGCAGAAGGAAAATGCTCCGTTTTGAGCATTTTCTCTCCACTTTTTCAAGTGCCATGTTTTACAGACATGAGTGAGGGTTTGTTTCTTCAGGGGAAATACACCTCACACTTCACAACAAGCCAGCCAAAATGTTCCTGAGTGCCACTGAAGTTCAGATATTCGTCCCCACTTCAGAGGACAGGCAGCTGCCTGCCTCTGGTGTCCTGCAGGTTGCTGGGTGGCCCCTGTTGGCACTGCAGCAGTTTGCCCTGTGGATTAACAAGCAAATGCAATCGAGGTTATAATAGGCAGTGCTACTTCTACCTAAGAAAGCCTTTCATCTTCACAGGAGGACTTCTAACAGTAGCAAATGATAATCAAGTTGAAGTGACTTCTCAAATCTGCTGCTGATTCTGCACTTTCAAAAAAAAAACATTTTCAGTTCAATTTCAGAATTTAACACAGCTCACAAGAAAATTATTAAAAACCATACTCTCATTTGGCATAAACCTATACACAACACCGAATAAGGCATCTTGGTCATGCAGCTTTAACACTCTGCTGGCATTAATAAGAACTATATGTTCACTGAAATATATTTTTATGAAATGCTTTAAAAATTCAAGCAGAAGATCATGTCTATTATCATTTCACAGCAGTCACTGACTATAAAGTCCTATTTAATACAAAAGAAACAATTGGCCCTTACTGGCATCACATAATGGCACCCCATTATTTAATCTTAACTTTTAATGTATTAGGTCAGTAACATAGGCAAATTTTATTCCATGCGTTTATGCTTTCATTTCCCAGCCAAATGTTTTGAGAACATGCTAAACACTGCAAACAATGACCTAAAACCCTCTCAGATCCAATGAAAGTCTCAGTTCTGCTCTTCCCAGCAGCACACACACACACAGTATTTCCCCTTCGGTTGGTTGGGTACCCGCCAATTCCCACAGCTAGGCAAGCCTTAGAGATCAGCTTCATATCCTATTATCCTCCCTTGGCCTAGGCTATAGTAATTGTCTAGGTTCCCCAGATAGTCAGCAGAGAAACACTCTATTTGGTAATGCAGCTATCTCAATGTAAGATAAACAACACACATGCAATGAGCTGCCCTCTGCCCAGTGCTCTGGTGACTGCAGGGGTACACTGTCTAGCCAGCACAGAACATGCAACCAGCCTTGGGCAAGCTGAAGTCAGGCAAGCTTGATTTTTTGTAAGTGATGAGAAAAAAATATCAATATGTAAAACCATGACCAGTAAGAATAGCTAAATAGGTAATTACTAGTCATTATGTCTTCACAATCAAAGAATAAGGGCAGGCAGTGAGCCTAAAACAGAAGCGAAACATTTTGCTACACTGTTTTACTTACAGCCATAGAAGCGAAAGTTTTATTGGGTGCAAGAAAAGCTGATGGCATCACTGAGGAAAAAGACTTCAGGTTACTGAGAATAAAATACACGGTTGCAATTCCCTGTTACTTAGAACATCACTCACAAAATGTCAGATGCTGGAAGAAAACCAAAACAGAACTGCTTTAGCACTGCATACCTTCACTTACACCTTTCCTTTTTCCCCCAGTCGTCACTACTGTCAGGCATCTCTAAACGCCCTCTGCAGCTCAACTCAGTTCAATGAAGCAGTCCTCTAATCCTCAGCTGTAACACTAGGTGGCAGGGAAACATCTAACACACCTGCAGCACTGAGAACCTTGAATGCAGAGTCTCGGCTCGCCGTAGTTAAGGGTTAGTGCAATGCAGCAATCTCACTTTCATACAACTGGATTGGCTTTGCATCCTTACATAACTCTGGGCATACAGACAAGAGCACAACGCTGTATTCATAGACCCATAGGTTAATGATGTCAGAATAAATTCTGTCCCTGAGATACCCTGCCCTCTCATTTAAGAAACCATGGGCAATTGCAAAATGTTTCTTCCTCTCTGAAGTTTTTGAAATCCAATTTTGTGTTTGAAACACTAATGATCTCCACCTCTGTGAAGACACAGCACCATAACACTTACCTGACACCTCTATTTTTCAAAAAATTCACTTTTTTATTTAAAATTCATATCGCTTGTGTGCTGCTTGTGAAAAAATGCTGCAAAGGGGCAATGAAACAAGTTCTGCAACTCACACAGCTGCAAAAGCAGAAAAGCCCATGGAAATTGTTCTTCAGACCATATTGATCCTCCTGTCAGTACACTCTCTCCCTTCTGCAAAGAGGAAAAACTTCAGACTTGTAACATTCTTCTCAAGATCCCCCCATCAAACTGTGAGAGAAAGGTATGAGCTTTTCTGATGAATGCCAAGACCAAGTTTCAAAACAAATGTGTGTGTACATTTAAAGGACACCACTACTGCACTGCAGCACAACTTGCTGCTTTCCAAATTACAGATGTTTCCTATAATGTTGCTGGCAGTAGAAGAGAAAGGCTGACATTTAACTCCTGCTTCGTTCACAAAATTTAACAAAAAATGCAGACAATTATTGGCATGGGTGGTAACACTTTCCCTTTAGAAGGGCAAAATCAGCACACGATAATCATTCTTTTCATTCAGCTTTGTATCAGTTTCTCAGCTGTACAGAGAGATGCTGATGCCTTCTACTATATCTTTTAAAAATCTGCAGGGAAAAAAACCCCAAGGTCAGCACACTGCTTTTTAAGCAGTGACACTCAAGAAAGAAGGTCAAGTAACTAAGCCACAGACTACGAGTAATACATAAGGTAGCTGCTGAAAGTGATCTTGGCACACAAACAAATCACAGAAAGTCACTGAACTGGATTTTGATTTTCATAATGAATGATAACTGGAAAGTCTGTTACATTTCTGAAAAATAATTTAATACAAAATCTAAAAAACACTGATGTGCAAGTCTTTGCTGTATAAGAGGAGGTACATTTTCACACTTTAAAATAGTTTAAAACACTTGTACATAACAAATAGAAATTCTCTTTTATATAACAAAGTGTTTCTTTGCCAACAGCAATTGTCAATTCCGAAACACAGAATTAAGATGACATGAGAACCAGACAGTCTAAGTCACCAATATTTGTGTCAAAAAAATTATGCCACCCTTTTCTTTCTACAGCTCATCATGCTTGTACGTGAATTCCCTTGCAGATATAAACCCATCACTGTCTTCATCCTCTTTATCAAATATGTCTTCAACCAAAGCATCATGCTGGGTGTCATTTACCACTGCTCCATGCTTTTCAAATTCTTTCTTCAGGTAAATTTTCACCTGTTAGACAAAAGGTGAGAGTGAACATTTTCAGACTTAGGAAAGAATTGATCACTGCAGCATAACAGGGATGCTATGCTCAGGATGGTGGTGTTGGTAATAGATACCTCCCCTGCTATGCCACTGCCAGAATAATATTTGTCTAACTGATTCTGCAGTCCCTTTGAGTGAAGGGTCTTTAGTGACAGAAGTGACAGTAAAACTAGCAAAGCTGTTGCCATACCTTTATGGTATCTGACTCAAAAAATTAATCAGAACAGCCTGTCTTCTGATGTCTATACAGTAAAGTACAAATAGCTGGGCAGAAGTTACTAGAAATCAGTTGGTCAGAGACAGCTTTTCCACATTCTAGCACCTTGACAACCTAGTACATGTAAACCGCCACTCCAGATATATACAGAAATCTGTCCACAATCTCAGTGTTTGCTGCTCCAGTGGGAAATACCTTAAAAGATTTCTAGATAACTAAAAATTTTAAAGACAAAGACCCAAGGCAGGTTTAAAACAGACCACTGAAACACTTACTTACATTAAGCTAGATACTAATGGTAAGCAGTGTTTTCAAAAACATCAGATTTGTTTTAATAAGTTTTTAAGGTTTAACTATGGAGATCCCAAGTGTTCTGAATCGCAGAGCCTTCTACAAAAATCACAATATCAACATACTCATCTGTTAAACAGACACCATTTGTATAAGACCCACAGACCATGTTTCAGGTCTGTTTTAGTCACTTCAGTCTCTGGGATTTGTTAGGGTTATTGCTTACATTCCTAATATGCAGACATAAAGAACTCAGTGGTTTATACTAGCTTCTCATGGATCATTTTTGCTGAAAAAGCAGAAATTTGAAAATGAGAGGCAAACAGACGGTGAATAGTGCTGAATACATGTCCTTCATAGAGCGAATGCTATGAAATAGGATTGTCCTACAGCACAAGAAATCCCAGTTTATTAATAAATCAGCAATTAAATCCAAAAAGCCCTGAAGTCTGGTTTTATTTCTGTGATGCTTTACTTTATTGAAGTCTTCCATAAGCATGCAGCACATGAGTCACATGCTTATCCTCAGCTTACCAAGGCTCCTTTGGAACCTCCAGTCCAGAATTTTCACTAGGATGTAAGGCTCAGAGCAGTGCAGCAGACATGTGCATTCTTTTCCACTCTCCCATCCTGTTAGATTTGCTCACAAGAGAAGGATAACCCACTTACCTCTTGCTTGGATAGTTTCCAGTCATCATTAAGATCCATCTCCTGGAATGACTCATGAGACCTTGGTCCATTTCTAATTTCTAGAAGGTCAATGTTGAAAATCAATGTGCTCTCAGGTGGAATTTTTCCTGTCCAAAACGGAGAAAAGTTAAAACCAACTATATACTCAATGCCATACAAAAGCCATATACATCAGAGCAATGTTCCAGCAAGCCTAGTCATTTCAAAGCATCCTGCAGTTTGAATTAGTAAGGGTAAGTATCTGTAACAGTGATGACCACAACCATTTCAGTCTGTAGCCTGGACTCTGAGCAGCCCTTACAGCATAAATGCAACTTTAGATGCAGCTAGTTTTGTTGGAGGCTAGTAGGTGTTGATGCAAGCTCTTATTCAGCAATTACCATCAGAAGTTTATCAAACAATGTTCTTGAATATTTTTTTTTTATGACCAGAGTCAGATAAACTGGAAAACAGTAAAGGAGACCATACAGTCAGACAGACTACAGCCAAGACTAATGTACAGGGGAGAAGGAAGGGAGAATTTAGTCCGGATACCCCATCAGTCCCCAAATTCCTCTCTACTGGCAGCTGATACCTTGTATCTGCTGTTCTGCCACTGGGAAAATCTCTTTTGTAGAGAAGGGCAGAAGGGCATGGATGATGTTGGTGTCCCACAGCAGTCTCTGGACTCAGGGCACAAAGCACCGAGCTATTTCCAAACACAGCAGAAACTAAGTACCCAAACCTGATCACAAGGCATGTGTTACCACAACAGCATTTTTGATGAAGGTGAACAGACCCCATGCCACCACACCTCAAGGATTTCAGTTTATCAGGCACTGGCTTTTACAGAGATGTGATATGCACTCATGCTGATGGCTGAAGCTACTGTCAAAGACCTTTTAGCACATCACATTGCTTCTTTATATAGAGAGAGGTTGAATAGGACCAAATATACCTCTATATTGGACGGCAGCACCATAAAAAATATTTCTGTGCCTAGAGAAGACAGGGAAAAATAACCCACCTCTACCACTTTGGAGCTATGGTGGTAAATACACCCTGAGCCGCAGTGACAAACAGGCTTGTAGATTTCTGGGATGAATAAAAGTGCAGAATCTTCTGGAAATACAGAGCACAGTGCCCTGTTTAGGGTTTGGAACACAGGTAATTTTTTTGAGTGTTACAGAAAAAGGCATCTGACTCAAATGATGAGTCAGTAACCAAGGTGGGAGGCTAGTGAAATGATGTGCATTTGGAAGAAAGCATGAAGAAAATGAAATAATTCTGTCTTCAAGGACATTACTTGAAAACAGCAACATAATTATGCTCAAATACTTCAAAGTCTTCCTAAAGTATTTCTTACAGCAAGTTAGCAGTGTTTAGCTGTTTAACCTTCTTGCACTAAACACAGAAGTGAGGCTTGCAAGTCTTTGAAGAACTATAGTGCTTTACATATTAATCAAACAATTAGGCCTGTGATGACTACATGAGCACTGCAGGATTTCATATCATTTTGTGGAAAAATTTACAGCTGAGCCCTGCATAAAGACAAGATTCCCATTCTCTACTAGAAACATTATTTCTAATACTGTATCTTGAACCCTAAACCAGAGCTTCTAGAAAAACATGTGTTAAACAGGTACATTTAATAAAGGAGGGTATGAAGTATGCTGTAGGTATGAATACTACCTGGTATGATGTAATATGGAGTCCTAAGCCTGTGTGCAGCCCTACTTGCCAGAAAACACAAACATGCAAGCAGTCCTCATTCCCAAAACAGTCTCATAGTGATGGACGAGAACATCAGCATGATGGACTATATGTTCCTAGGTATTTATCCTTTCTGCTTTGGAACCTTGCACTACCATAGGCCATTTGTTGCAACTCTTGTCATGACATAAATATTCATAATAATTGCTCAAAAAAAAGTTAACTAAAACTTATCCCATAAAGCAGAAATAGGAACCATTCAAGCTGTCACTTGCTTAACTTTATTCTGAATCTGGCCCTCCTGTTAAAGGAATCTGAAATATTTGAAAGGAAAAGCCCCAAACACCCTCAGTAGTAGACAGGTTGAGAAAACCCTGCAAACAATGTTTGTGTCTGTCTGCACAGCAGTTAGTGCATTTTCAGTAGGTGACAAGGTGACTGCCCATGCACATCTTACTGTGGATAACACGGACCACTGCCCAGACTGAAAACAGCTGTAAGAGGAAAGGAATTAATGTCCCTATGTGGAGAAATAAACAGTGACTTTTTACTATATCATCTAAGAACTGGTTGGGCAGCAGTACGGGGAGTTTTTAGGGTTCTAAAAGAAACCTGAAAGCAAAAATGAGGCTTGCACATGCATATTCATAAAGTATTACCACAAAAACAGATCCAACAGCCAAAAAGCCAACTGTTACCTAAGCAACCACCTCCACTTGACTGCAAACGAAGGAAAAAAAAAACAAACTAAAAAAAAAAGAAAAAGCAGGGCACTGTTGAGCACAGCACTAACAGAAAAGACACTTAAACATACAGCACAGCAGCCACCATCAGTTTCTGGGGTTTTTTTTTCCTGCATTCACCACATAGCCACTTAATGGATTTCACTGCAGGAAACAAATTCATGAAAAAGAGCACTTGACTCCCTCAGTTTTTCTTCTTTAACGGGAAAGCTTGAAAGCTTGCTAACCTCTTAGGCCAAGAATAACAATAAAATACAGAGATTAGAAACAATTAGAGCAAGGAGAGTGTTGCATATGTTTTACCTTTCCCTTCTTTTCCATAAGCAAGGGCTGGTGGAATAGTTAGCTTCCGTTTCTCTCCCACACACATGTCCTTCAACCCTCTGTCCCAGCCTTTGAGAGCTTCCCTTATGCCAAGTGTAAACCACATAGGTTGCCCATTGTTATGCTTGTGACTGGAAAAGGAATAAAACACTTCGTATTTAAACATCAAGTTCCACAAAAGGCAGATGGAATATGCTCATCATGCAGATATACAGTTAAAAATACAGCACTACTCAGTACCTTGACATCTCTTAAATGAAAGACCTACACTTTCAAAGTCTTTAAAACTTATGCTTTGCATGACAAGGTTCCTTAGGAAGTGGAAAGAAATAAAACATTTAGCTGGTGTGTTTATGACAACACTAACCAACCCAGAACTCCACCCTCAATTCCCCAATCAACTTCTTCCACTTGGAAACTGATTAGACTAGAAGGGCATTTTTCTTAAAAATCTACAGTCAAGGCCATAGTAAATTGCAAGTATCAGCCCAGCATGGTCATGATAGCAATATACATTTTAACATGCTTAGAAGAATCAGCCTCATCTCTTTCAAAGAAGCCATTGGGGGGGAAAAAAAAACCAAACAACAAAACAACCACATAACAGTCTAGGAAAAAAGAAACAGAAACAAATGCATGCAAAACATTCAACTTTAGGTTTGGGAGACAAGACCCGTTTCTGATTTAACCAGGAGGTACAACCCGGACTACTTTCACTCTAACAGACAAGGAATTTGAAAGCTCTATTTACTAATCATGCAGGAAAGAACACTTACAGAAGTTAGTCAGCAGCAAAAACTTTAGTGTGTCACTAGAAGTCCTTTTAAAGAGGCAGGTTAACTACAAGAGAAAATTAGTGAGATTTTAGTTGAATCATCTGCAAGACCATAAACATGCAAAACTGTCTTTTTTTTCTTTTAATATACAAAAGTAGCCTTCAGGCAGCCTGCAGAGACTTTAGTATTTTACTGTCTCCAACTATTAACACTTCGTTGATGTTTTACAGGACATTCAGCATTAGCAAGTCGTTGCAGGCTCTTAGCAGACTCCCTCGAATTTCTGGCTCTTCCTCCTATTTGCATTTCTGTGGCTCTGGTATGTTGACTTGTCTGGTCAGGGGCAGGTAAAGAATAATGAAAAGCTGTGATTGTGCTGCCGCTAGTGGAAGGACACATGTAACTTTTTTAAACTAATAGTTTCCTTTAGAAACCAAACAGAAATTCACGCGTAGCACAAAACCTATTAAATCGCTGAGATCATATACCAAAACCTGCACCCAAATCACAGAATCATAGAATGGTTTGGGTTGGAAGGGACCTTAAAGGTCATGCAGTTCCAACTCCCCTGTGACATGGGTCGGGACACCTTAAACTAGACCAGGTTCTCAGAGCCCCATCCAAGCTGGCCTTGAACACCTCCACGAATGGGTTTTCAACAACTTCCCTGCTCCAATCTGCTCCAGTGTCTTGCCATTTTCAGAGCAAAAAATTTCTTTCTGCTAACCTAATCTAAACCTGCTCTCTCTAAGTTTGAAGCCATTCCCCCTTCTTCTGTCACTACATGCCCTTGCAAAAAGTCTCTCTCCATCTTTCTTCAGGTAGTGGAAAGCCACAATTAAGGCACCTCAAAGCCTTCTCTTTTCCAGACTGAACAATGGCAGTTCTCTCAGGCTTTCCACATAGGTGCTCCATGCATAACATCCCCATTTTTAAGAAACACCACATGGCTCTACTTTCTACAGACTGACCAGAAAAATGCTAAGTAAGATTTATTTTATAACCTTGGGAAAGGAGATTAGCCTTAGTATTGGTGTTCGTCTTGAGCAGCATTGTGAGACACTGCTTCACGCCAAACTTTCTGAAAAAAGGTGGCAGTGGAAGAGGCCCCAATGACAAGTTTATGCAGTGTTATTTAAGCTCTTTTATCCCAAAACAAATAAAACATTCATGCATTGCTTTTGTTTCCTTGCACACAAGTAAATGCAAGTTTTGGGCATTTGGGGAGGAAGAAGTAAAAAATTAACCAAAGAAAAAACCACTTGCCCCCGACAAAATGCTCCTCACAGAGCTATTTGCAGATGGATTGTGGACTGCTGTGAGAGGTCTGGATTCAGGAAAGCATGACCACAAGAGATCATCTATATTAAAATAAATAAATAAATACACATAAAGGAGCAAGTCCAGAGAAAGTGCACCAAGATTGTTAGAGGGATGGAGCAGCACCTCTCCTACGAGGAAACGCTGAGAGAACTGGGATTGTTGAGCCTGGTAAAGAGAAAGCTCTAGGGTGACTTAACTGCACCTTTCCAGTACCTCAAGGGAGCCTACAAGAAAGATGGGGAGAGACAATTTAAAAGGGTCTGTAGTGACAGGACAAGAGGTGATGGCTTTAAACTGAGAAAAGGCTCAAATTAGGTATTAGATTTCTTTACTGTAAAGGTGGTAAACCATTAGAACAGGTTGCCCAGAGAAGCTGTTGCCAAGCCATTCCTGGAGGTGTCCAAGGCCAGGCTGGATGGGGCTCCGAGCAACCTGGTAGCGTTCAAAGGCGCGTCGGATGCTCTGAGCAACTTAATCTTGTGGAAGGGTCAAGGAGGCTTTACGGTCACTTCCAACTCAAGCCATTCTATGATTCTATTATTTTAATATATATACATATGCATATATACATATATATACATGTGCATATATGTATATATATCTATATATACGTATACATATATGCATATTTCCCCACACAAGCTCAGCCAGCAGCTCGCTCGAAGACGCGCCGCTCACTTACGTCGAGTGAAACATGGAGCCGTCCCTCTCCAAGAAGCCCTCGTAGTGAACCAGCATCATGTCCCCCCACTTGGTCTTCCTGTGGCAGATGAAAGGCTTGTGCAGCACCTCCACCTTCACGTCGGCCGCAGGGGGGATCAGCGCCGCGCCCGCGCAGCCCAGCGCCGCGCACAGCAGGGCGGAGCACAGCAGCAGCGCCGCCGCCATCGCCGCCGCCTCGCTCCCCTCACCGTGCCGCCATCCCGAGCCCGGCCGGTCCGTCCGACGTGGCAGCAGCGCGCACCGCTGCCAGCCCCCGGCTCCCGACGGCCCGGCACCGGCGGCGCGCGCGCTGATTGGCTCCCCGCAGGGCGAGCTCAGGAGGAGCTGTCGCCCATTGGGTCGC
>VZTT01022505.1:42639-55120 GCA_013400855.1 Buphagus erythrorhynchus
CGCGGCGGAGTGCGGGCGGCGGCGGGCGGCGTGACCCCGCCGGGGGGCGGCCGCGCTGCATGGGGCCGGGGGCCGGCCGGCATGGAGGGGGTCCTGTACAAGTGGACCAACTATCTGAGCGGTGAGTTCCTGCCAGTGCTCAGCCTTTGCGGGACGGGTGCCGTCATCTTCTCATACATGTATTTATACAAGTACATACATGTCTGTATTCACTGTGTTTGCTGGGTGCGGGTCAGCGCTGCCCCTTGACCCCGCCATGCCGGGGACCAGCCCCGGCGCTTCCTTATTGTCACTGCCCGGCGTTTATCCCGGTGCCAGTGCCCGTCCGGGGCTCCTCGCCCTCCCTGGGTCATGGGTTGGGATTTGGGGTAGTTTGGATGCTCTGGGTCATAGCGAACTTCCCCGTTCTCCTCACACCCCCGTGGAACTTTTATTGAGGCGAGTCGGTGATTCAGGGCATTCCCAGAGCTAGAAGGAAAAAGTGCTGTCATTCAGTTCCACTTGGGGCATTCGGATGGGAAGGCATGCAAAAAAAAAAAAACCAAAAAAAAGGACAAGACAAAAGGTGGAGGGGGGTTGTCCTGCCTGCTAGCTCTAGGCCCAAACTTTAATTCTTCTGATGTTCCCGTGGCACGGAAGGCTTGATTTTTCATGGCGGGCTGGAAGCCGCCGCGTGTGGCCAGAGTTTGCTCGGCGGAGGTTAAAGGTGGTGGGGTCAGAAGCCCCCTGTGTTCCCACGGGATGCCCACTGCCGGGCGCCTTCGAGTCAGGTGAGGCAGAGGCGTGGGATTCGGGAATGTGGATGGGGTCTTGCCAGGTGCAAACCTCTCTGTGGTTTGTGGGAACAGTTTGGAAACTTGAAGGTCAGAAAAAAGTAACCACGACCACCTTGACATTGCCAGGTGCGAGTGTTGCTCAGTGGTGTATGCGCAAGGGCTGCTGCCTTGCTTGAATTTTTTCCCAAGAGGCTGGAACAGCTGCATCTCTCTGGTTAGCTGGGAAACTGTAGGAAATCAAAATTAAACAAAGAAAAAGCTGAAGCACAAGCGAGTGTTGAATTCCTGTGGTACGGATGGGGGAGCAGGAGTGGTGCATGAGGCTAGATTTACTGCTGTGCTAGAAGATTGCTGTGACTTTTCCCCTTTAGGCAATAGGTATTCTGAGATGAGAATCAAAATTTGTCAGGTCTTAGTGAACAGACAGGGATTTCTTTTTGTTGTTAATTATTTGTGAATGCTCTTGAATTATGAAGTGGCAGTCGGAGAAGCCATGCTTGCCTTTTTCATTTGAATTGCAGAACTGTGATAGTGATATTAGTCCATTCCCCATACTAAAAACACCTGTGGTTCAGTTGATCGAAAGTTGTATATGTTTTTCTTTGCATTGTTGAGATGCTGAGGCGTGTCTGGAACCCTTGTGATTGGTTTTGTGCCATGAGACCTGGGTATGGGTGTCTGGGAAACAATGCATGTTGTAGATAACTGACTGGCATTTGACATTTTAGTGCCTGAGTGTGCCTGTGGTAGGATCAGCTGGGCTTCTGTTTTGATGGTAAGATGAACACTAAGAAATATTCTGTTTTCATCAAAATTACGTTTTCTTTTGCTAGCCACATTGATAAGCACTTCCAGTCAAATGACCCTTCATGAAGAAGGATGACACTTTGCAAACCTCAGTCTAAGTGAGTGCAGACTGAAGGAAACTTTTCCTTGTGTATGTAAGATTTGTACTGGCTGAAAACTAGAAGAGGTTTTGCTGTCAACTGAGAGAGCATCTGTGATGGAAGCTGATTTCTTGTTTGAAACTTGACTCTTCTAGTAAGTGTGGTGGTCAAGGTCACTCTGTGTGTTTTCCTTAGGTTGTAGAAGATCCATGATGTGTTTGAGAACAGTAAATTTGCTATTCTGCGAGCTGTATGTACATACTAGTGCTTTCTTTTGCCATAAAATGAAGACTTCCTGCCCTGAAGCCTTGAAGTTATAAATTTATGCAGAGATGCAAAAAAAAAATTCATTCTGGAATGCAGTGTTCATTGTAGCAAAAACAAAGAGCTGGAGAGTGAGAGACAGGCAAGCCTCCTTTCAGGGATTAAAGGAGGTAAGAAGGTTCAACAGGTCATCCAAAACAGTATTTCTGCCAGCATTCTGCCCCCAGTATGTTTTTCCTGTTGCTCAGGGTTGATGAATCAGGTGCTGTATAATGTAAATGATGCACAGGACAAGTAGGGAAATTGTGTGTCATCTCTCTGTGTTGGTATGTGCCTGTGCTAATAACATGGTGCTGATGTACCTCAGAATGAGGAGGACCCCTCACAGTCAGAGAAGATAAGACATTCAAAAAAGAACAAGCATAAAAAGACTGCTTTTCCTTCTTGCTGTGAGAGAGGAGCTGATGGGAGTTTGTTGGTAATTGAGTCTTTTCTGGGGATTTTGATTTCGTAGTGTCTTATGTCATTGCAATCATTAGAGGTCAAGTCCACATCAACCCATTTCCTCACAGCTCTTGGACCGGGAGTTAGATCTGTGTTGCAAATTGCACGGTTATTGGCAGCAGGAACGTTTCAGAAATAGGAAGCAGGTTTGGTTTTCTGTGGGCAAAGGGCAAAGAAAGCACACCATGATTGCCACCAATTGAAAAACAGATCAGTTTGCCTTACTGCTTAAACAGGTTATCTTGTTTGTAATAAATGCGCTTGTTTGCTTTATAAAGATTAGAATAAATCAAATCAGTATTACCTGGTTTCTGCTTGGAGATAGGGTTTTTCCTCTGGTGTTGATCCTGTACTCATATTGTGGTTTCTGTATGCAGGGTTTCCAGTGCTACCTTGGAAATCTGTTGAGTTTAGAAAACTGAGATTTTTAGAGTTTTTCTGTCCCCTAATGCAATGGCTACCAGATAGTGATTTCTCAGTGTGTTACTTTTGTTTAAGTTCAAGTGAAGTATGCCAGCTTTAAATCAGATGTACATTCACAAAGTTCTAGCCTATGAAGATCCGGTGGGATCTTATTTTTGCAGTGTGTGTCCTTTGATTGTTCTTGTCTGTGCTTCCCCCACTAAATCGGTTAAAACCTTAAGAGAGCAGGGAACTTTGCAAGCAGAATTATTGTCATATAAGGTGAGACAGCACTTTTTCTCTTGGGCAAATATGTAATGCATCTGTAAACTTGAAATTATTAATCCTCAAAATCCAGAGCAGGGTGGCTTAAATCATGCAGGCATGTAAGTTGGCCTCAGCTGAGCTTATAGTCAAAGCATGTAACATGATCTTAAAAAATTCCCAGATTTCATCCTTTGCCAAAAGTCTCTATCCGATGTTAGCTTTGTTTGGTGGGGGCTGGGGATAGGTGTGTAACCATTGCTTCAGTACCACTTACTGTAGTAAGCAGTTGAAATGATGAAAGTGTCACCGTGTGCCTTCCCTGTAGCTCCTCTGTGTGTTGGGCTGCCACTGCCTGCAGTCCTGGCTGAGCACAAACCATTCTGGTGTGGGCAGCATCAAAGGCAGATCCTGGCTGCAGTGTCATAGCGTGACTGATCTCCATCTGGGGACTGCTGCTTGCAGGATGGAGGAAGGAGAGAGTGGAGCTGAGCTGCACGTGAAGGCTGCTCTTTGCTGCTTGGAAACTGCCTCCTATGGGACTCTTCGACTGAACTTAACCTGCAATGCATGCTCTTTGTTGAGCATAACTTCTGATTAATAAAATAAATTGATTTAGTCTTTGGAGTTTGCCTTGTAAAAGGCATCATGATTTTTTTCTCATAGGTTTATAGAATGAGTAAGCTATTGCTGGGAAACAGCGTGGAGTTGGGGAATACCTCCTTTCAATGATGTGTGTGAGAGCTTGGCACTTTCAAGTTGATTTTTTTCTTTCTGCTGAAATTCAGTTCAGTTCAGATCTTCCGTGTAGGTACACACCCTACCTGATTGCTGGGATTGCTGGCCACAGGCAGGATTGCTGCTAACTCTGGAGGAGATGGTATAGATCAGCTCTTGGCTGTGGGGTTCAAAGGCAGCTTCATCATTAGATGAAAAATGATGACTGCTTCCACTGGCTTGCCTGGTATTTGTTACGTGCTCCATGAAATGGCTTTGATCACTTTCCTTTACGAAGCTAAGCTTTTTCTCATATTTAAACATTCATTTCCTTATTTGTGCTAAGTAATTCTAACTCTTAAGTAATTAATCTTCCTCAAGGCATGGTAGACTCACCTTCATGCCATCACCAGTGATGCTGCATCATGCCACGTACTTCAGTTAGCTCTCCCCATCTACTTGTATGTAATCATCCCCTCTGTATGTTGTACTTTGGATTCTTTTCAGTTTATCCCAAAATACCAGGAGCTAACACCAAGCAGTGTATTTCAGCTTTCACATAAAACTTTGAATTACGCTTCTCTCTAATGATTCAGAATTCCTTAATAAACTTGAGGTAGAGCTCAAGAAAATGTGAAAAAGCATTAGTTCTTGGATCTGGATGCGCATGATATTACTTAGAGCAAGTCTTTGTTTTGGAGTTTAAGAAGTCTGACCTTTTTTGGGATGAGAGACACGTTTCCTTCCAGCTGATATCAAGCTCTGGAAATAAGCTCATCTGTTTCCAGACATGGAGGAATTAATCAAAAACTTCACACTTACATAAAGATTTGGTTCTAAAAAGCCTTTTGTAATTTCCCCCTTCATTTTAGCCTCTGGATATAGTCCAAGTTCTGATTGTATAAAATTAGAAGTCTGGCTTTTGTGGAGGTGGACATAGACAGCTGAGGTTTCTGTTGCCTTCAGGGTAATGGTCTGCCTTCTATTACTGGCTGTAGCTGCTCTCAGGATCCAGGTGTTGGATTAGATGAATGCCTGACTCTCCAGCTAGTTCTGGCTGGATGAGACTTTTCATGCAGGATACTTCAGAGACTGATTAGTTAATTCTCTTTGGATTTTGCTCAATTGTCTTTGTGTGATTTGACCTTCTTTCTCATTATTTTCTTCCCTTTCCATCTGTATTTCTTCATGCAGCAATCTTGCTTTTGTCCATCCTTTTTGGAATTGTGTAATGTGCTCACAGTAGAAAAGTTTGATGAGGCTGCAAGAATGGAAATCGGTGTCCCCTCTCTCCTCTGTAAGTATTAGAGCAGTGCTGCAGAGCCTCCATGGTGCAGCATTCCCTGCCAGGTATGCTGCAGTACCGGTGCCTCTGCATTCAGTCCCTCTGCACTGAATTAAGTGATCACAGGGAATGGCTGGGTAGGGCAGAAACCAAAGGTGTGGTAGACTGATGGTGAAGAGATATCATCATGGGGTATCTGTATTGTATGTGCTTTCATAAATTCAGTGTGTTGGCAGTCTGGCCAGGTAACCAACCACCCCAGGGGTCAAAGAGAGGAGCAGCTTGACTGCTGGGGCTGGGAGGTATAAACAGAGGAGGAAAGCTCCCAGGAGCTTTGTATTACTTGAATTTAGTGCGTCTGAGCAGTGGGCCTATATTATTGAACTTCTGCCTGCACTGTGATCCCCTCTCTGCCCTTCATCCTTTCACCGTGTCCCCTTCAGAAAAGCCTGACGGCTGGTACATTGTGCTCTCTGTGCCTTGGCTGGGCACTGCCATAAAATCGTTTGCAAACAAACCCGGTTGCCCTGTGATGACAGGATGCTTTTTCAGTGCAGCTAACACTGCCCTCACAGTTGTGATTGAAACAAAAGTGAACTTTATGGAACTTCTGTGAGAAAAATCGTTTGGGAGAAGGTCATTGTGTTAAAGCCCGTTCAGCTGTTGCTTCCTTCACTTGAACCTCTAGTGTCCATCGAATGAGTGCTTTAAAAAGTGATACCATTGTTAAAGTGCTAAATCTTTGAACTTCATTACCTTTAGGGGCCTATTTGTATTGATTCCTGTTGTTAATATGCACATAATTAGAATAAAATTGCAATATGGGCATTTCCAGAAGTTGCTCTCTAGGTGACAGGATAATAGCTCAGAGAAGAGGCATAGATTGTCATACACTCTTGTCTGCCTTTCTGCTGTCCCTCATATATGCACACTGGATTTTTATCCTGTCAAATTGTTTTGCTGTAGAATTAAGGCTGCAAAATGCGTTCTAGCACTTGGAACCCTTCCCAAAGTACTGGGTAGCCTTAGGAGGCTGTATAGTAAAAGTAGGCACCAGTTTTGAGTGCAAAATGCTTATGTCAGGATAATCTTTTACTTTTGTTCCTTGAATGAGAAAGGGGAAAAGTTTCAAGTTTGATCTGTGTAAAACACTTTCTTGCTAATTGCTTTTTCTGACTAGAAACCTGGTTGACTGACAGTGTTTTTGCCCTGCTAGAGCTGAGTTTTCAGCAGTTCTTGTCCAGTTATCAGTCACTGACACAGCACTGGGCAGATGATGTGGTGCTTTTGCCCTTGGTAAAGCTGGTGGGACAGTGAGCATGTGGCACAGTTTACATTTGCTCAGGGTTGGAGGAAACTATGGATATTGCTCATTCTCACTGTGAGATGGCTCTGACTGTCAGGGCACCCACTCTGGGACTTTTTTGTGACCCTGCGCAGAAAAACAGGGATCTGTACTGCCTGTGACTAAGTCTTGCATCTTGCCTTTGTTTTAAGGAGTAGGGAGGTGATGGTGGCTTTAAGTCCTCCTATTAGATGTTGTAACATGGAAAGTTCATAATTATCTCATATCTGCAGTTAAAGTCTGGATTAGGGTCAAAGAAGTCCAAAGACTATTTATTGCAAAAGTTTTACAGAAACATATTCTGAAGCTCAAGAAATTAATAAGCCTAGAGAATTTCATAATTCTGATGGAAAGCAAGCAATAATAAAAACCTGGGTGTCTGGCCTTTATGCATTTTAGAAATGCAGGAGGAACTGGCGTCTCTTAATTGCAGCTTGTTTTCCAGGTCATCAATTTGACTTCTTGGGTATGTAATTCTCCCAGATGGCTTGGCTTTGTAGATGTCTGACATGATCTACATATCTTAAAATGTTTGGGGTTTTTTTTTCTTCAGGCTTGGCACTTTGGAAGGAATGCTGTCTGGAGTCTGAGTTGTATAACATTAAAGTTTGAATTACGTCCAAATTTCAACTGTGTTATCAAGAAATGTCAAGTTTGCTCAGTGATAGCTACATCCAGATTTCCTGAAGTGTAATGGGGGAAGTAGGCAGATCTTTCTTTCTGTGGAAACTTCTCGAGAAGTAATGAATCCTTAGCAGGCACAGTCTGTGCCTAACAAACTAAATATCTGTTTTTGTAGTGGACAATATCAGATCTTCCAGGTACTGCAGGCACTACCTGTAGGTTTCACACAGGAGTGCGATATGTACTTTAACCAGTGCCTGTGAAGTCGTATGGAATATCTTCACTCTCTTCTATGGCTGACACGCTAAGCTACTAATAACTTTTTATTGTACTTTGTGCTTCATTGGGGATTTTTTGTACATACCTTTCCTACCAAGGTCAATTTTTACTATTAATGGTACTGTGCCTCTAAAATGAGATGATGGAAGTAAGAGCTGTATTTTTTCCTGCCTGTGTAGCACCAGTATAATGGACATAAATTCTTCTTCAAAGTCATGTTAATGCTGGCACCAGTAAGACCTTAAAAGGTTCAGCTTTACCTTTCCATATCAGGTGAAATCTGAATGCTGAGTTCCAAAAATTGCAATATTCCAATGACAATTTATGGGAGGAAAATAACACTGAATAAACACAAGACCTGTGTTCTTGGAAGTGCCTAAGTGTCTTTTGTTTTTGTGTTTTCTGTCCTCTATTCAGTTGTCTGAAAAAGTGAAACTCCTGTAGTTAAAGACTGTAACCCTGTGCAATGCCCATGATTTGTCAGCCACATGCTATTTTTAGCTGGTTGTTTAGGATAACCTTCCCATGGCTGCTGACTCAGTGTCAGTGAGTACCAGGTGGTTAGTGCATCTTCTGACAGAACCGTGCTGTGAGTCTTTTTTTTTTAAATTGTTTTCCTTTTACAAAAATGTGTTTTTACTAGTGTAACAATTCTGTTGTGAAAATATATATTGTCTTGGGTAAAAATTGTCTATCACAGTCTTTTTAATATGTATCTAATAATTAAAGAAGAGTCAGCTTCTGCAAAAGAATACAGATTGTTGCTCTGTTCCCCACAAAAAAAACCCCGAGACTCAGAACCAAAAAAACCAACCAAATAAAAGTCTCAAAAAATATATTGATTCATAACATTTTTAACCAGCCTCCAAAGTGATAGAGGCAGAGTGATTTGTATGTTGGCTAATTGATTGCACAGCCTTTGATTGATGGGATGCAATTTGGTTGGGCATCAGCTGCAATTGTAAGCTGTAGGACCATGGCTGAAATGATTCATGCGCAGCAGCAGGAGCTCCAGACTGAATTAGAGGCTTGTATTGACTGTGGCGCTGTGCATTATTTAAAGAATTGGTTCTGTGCCATTGAGTGTCTGAAGCAATTAACTGCTCCTCTCTGCTGAACAATCACTTCTTTTTTTGTGAGTTCCCACATATCAATAGTGACTTTTAGGATAGTTACTTTATTTTGGAGGCAAGACAAATAGAAACAAGTCTTGCTGATTTCTTTTTTTATTTTTTTTAAATTCTTGTTCTTGTGATTTTTTTTTTTCCCCGCTTCATATAAAGTAAAGAAGTGTTGAGAGTACTTCGGATTTTTGATGTTTTTATATTCTTCTAGGAAATAATGGAAGAGATCTGGAAAGGAGTGAAATAATATTTATGTTTAATTTGTTTTCCAGCCATCACACAGGATTCAGCAATCTATAAACTGGGTTCAACTGAATGTACTGGTATTGATTTAATAAAAGAAAAAAAAGGAGCAGGAGAAAGCCATGCTCCTGCTGTTAGCCTGAGGCTTTAGGCCTTTCTAATCTTAAACTGTGTTGTGCTTGGTTTCAGCAGTAGTCTAAGGAACGAATTTCTAGCTGGAAAGGAGCTGTCATTCCTCCAATGTGACATTAGTCCAAGCCCAGCCTGGGCTCCTGCAGCACAGTGCTGGTTGGCAGAGCCCTGGTGCAGGGGACAGCAGAAGTGAGGACCCTCTGCCAAAATATCTAAGAGCCATGTGGCCCACACAGTCTTGTCCAAAGGTTCCTTCCAGAGATGGTTTGCTGGCACAGTGTGGGAGTGTCAGAATCTCAATCCATTGGACCTGGCCAGGGAAGCTTGTTGCAGCTCAGTAATGAAAGCTGCTTTCCTCCAGTGACGTTGCTGCCTCATTTCTTCTTAAGTTAATGAGCTTGTAGTTTTTAATTAGACATAAATGGTGGCTGTCAGGTCATGTTTGGTTTTATCTTTTCATACTGCTGTAGTGCTTCCAAGAGTAGAAAAAAAGGATAATTTACTTCTAAAGTTGGGCAGCAGGGTGGGCAAAAGTGTACCCAGAACTACTGGTGTGGGTCTAGCCTTGTGTTTTGATTCTTCTCTGGGAAGGTATCCAGAAGTGCAGGTCAGTAATTCAAGACTATGTTTTACGTGGGCAGCACCAGGAGTTTCAAGAGCTGTTGAAAATTGCTTCACTTGAAAGATAGTGTTCAGAATGTTCAGAAATCAACAGATCCGCCCCTGTTCCTCTGTTGATTTTTAAGAAATTCTTATGTGTTGTTTTTCAAGATAACCTGGCTAGCCCTTCCTTCAAGGGAGGAAGACTTGTAAGGCAAGGCAGCAGGGGTGGCTTTTGGGAAGAGTGAAGAGGTGGGTTGAGGAGTGGTGGAAGGAATTGAGGGGTGGTGAACTGAGAAGGTGGTTTTGGAAGAGTGAGTCAGTGATGCTGTGTTAGCAAAACTACTGAAAATAACATATGGCATCTCAAGACATACTGCTGAGGTCCAGCTGTGTGCAGAACAGACATGTAGGTACCAGCAAGAAGGGGTTATGGTGTACAACATCCAGGTCTGTTCACAAATCTTAATACTTCAAAGGGTTTTGTTTTCCAAGGGGACTGAGAATCTTTGGGGCCATTATTTGCAGCAAGTCTCAAGTGAGAGATATGGTGGAATTGCAGGGAGAGGTGTATCTGAGAAATGCAATTTTGTTTTTCAGGCTGGCAGCCTCGGTGGTTCCTTCTCTGTGGTGGCATCCTGTCCTACTATGACTCTCAGGAAGATGCCTGGAAGGGTTGTAAGGGAAGCATCCAAATGGCTGTTTGTGAAATTCAAGGTAACTAAGATACAGTAACACTTATCTGCATGAAGTCTGTCCAATAATGTTGCATTCAAGATGAGATTTCAGGTGACAAGAGCTATTTGGCAGCTTGATTTCTCTGGTATGTATTTGCAGTAACTTGATGTATATGCGATTTTTTATACCATAGTATTTTGAAAATTTTGAGAGAACTGCAAGCCTCTAATATCATGGGTATTCTACATGCAGATGGGTCACTGATTTTCATGAGCTGTGGTGGAACATTGCACAGCTTCAAATGACTCCTCATAAGCACAGAGCTGAAGCTAGAAACATGAATAATAAACTTCAGTCCTAGGTCTGCTCAGTCATATTGCCACATTTTTGAGGTTCATTTAAGGGCTGGAAGCTTGGAAGAAAGGCTTGCCAGAAAAGGATGCCCTTTCCATAATGACTCTCAGATTATACTGATCACAAAACTGTCTTTCATAGCTGTACACATGTGTGCCCTGTCCATTCTCTAACTCAAAAGAGAAGTCATGAAATGGCAGTGGGGGAAGTTGGGACCATAGATTCCTCCTCTTTTATTACTGTTTGACCTGCCACCTAACGTATCTGTTGGCATGTTTGGTTGGGCTGGGAAGGGCTCGAGGGCTGGTCTGAAATCTGTGTTGCTTTCAGTTCATCCCGCAGATAACACACGAATGGACCTGATTATCCCAGGGGAGCAGTACTTCTATCTGAAGGCAAGAAATGCAGTTGAAAGGCAAAAGTGGCTGGTTGCACTAGGAACTGCCAAAGCCTGTCTGACTGACAGCAGGACACAGAAGGAAAAAGGCAAGAACACTCTTTTGCTGGCACATAATGTTTGCTTTATTATTTCCCCATGCTTTCCCCTAGTGCATGTATATACAACTTCAGTGTCCAGCCTGTGCTTCAGGTCTTTGGTGCTGCTAAAAGCTAAGACATGTGAGAATGTTATCTAGAAATCTCAGGTATTAATTCTCAGGGCAGGAATTTGAAGATTATTTTTTTCTTAAAATACACTATATAAAAAAAATTTAAAACCATGTGCTGATGGGTTCTGTAAGTACAGTGAGTAAATAGACCCTGGCTAGGGGTCACTGTGATGCAGACTATACAAGAATGTAAGACCCCCACCTAGTACAGCTGTCTAAATATGATGACCCAGCTTCTCACACCAGTGTCTCTTCAGCTTTGGAGTTCCTCACACCCTTTCCTTCCATGTTCTTATTGGGCTGTCTTCTGCCCTCTGAGAATGCCTCAGCAATTAAGAAAAGGTTTGCACTGGGTTTCAAATCTATTAGTATTCAGAAACTTAATTCTGACCATGGTCAGGCTATGAAAATTAATTCACTTACCACTTTGCTTTTGCCAGCAATCTCGCTTCCCCCTCCTCCCCCCAGTGAAAACCCCTCTTGCTTACAAGTGTGGCATTAGTCACAGAACAATGTGAGGCCTCATGCCTTAACCTTGTGTAACCTCAGCACAGAGACTGTACAGATGGGAAAGCAGCAAATTATTAATATACTGAGCAAATGCAGGGGGTCACAAGCACTCCCTTTCCCTGAGGTGAGGATTTGCTTCTCCTCTTAGCCTTATGTGTGTTATCACCAGGCTTTGCATCTGCTGGTTCAAACTGAGTCAGAACTGAGCAGAAGATGCTACTTCGTCAGGTGAGGATCTGATGTGCATTGCCATGAGAACAAAACAAACTTATATCTGTAAAGTGACATACAGTAGCACAGGGTGAAAGGCTAGTGATGGATTTGCAGAACTAAACTACTTTAGTCTTACTAACAGACAATTTATTTTATAATTCAGGGACTCTAATATCAAAAACACTACTTTCTGAAAAATCTGAGAACGCCTGTTAATCTTATCTGGATTAGTCTTCTCAGTTCTGCACTTTATTTCTCAGTACAAGGAACATATGGACACACTGGAGTGAATCCAGCCAAGGACCACTAAAATAATTAAAGGAAAGACCTAGTGAGAGAGCATAAAAAAGATGAAGCCAGAGTCTTAACGAACAAGAGAAAATATGCATGAATTTTGATACAAACCACTCAGTTGAAACATAAGCAAAAATGCTGATGTTGTGAAGATGAGGGAACACTAAAAGGCTGCGCAGAAGAGGTTTTGTAGTCTCCATCCTTGGCATCGTTCAAAGCCCGAGTAATTTGCTCTGACTCTCCTTGAACAGGGGAGTAGGACTCACTGGTCTCCGTTGGTGTCTTCCAACCTCATCCATCCCATGATTCAAGGGTATCTATGTTAAATTAATCCCTTTGTTGGACAGAATGCATCTTTTAGGTCCGGTGTTTTTGATA